>OX352761.1:100255332-100495236 GCA_947095585.1 Nephrocerus scutellatus
ATTTTGCACAAATTTTTGGAGGTTACTTGTTTGTTTGTTTGTTTGTTGAATGTAATAGTAGTAGAAGGTACTTAATTTTTGTTTGTACAATTTTTGTTTATATTAAAAATTTGGTACTCTTTTTATTATTATGTTGATTTTTAAATTTTTATATAAGTGTCTTTTGTTTTGTCATGTTAAACACCTTCTCAATACTTAAATAACACTGGAAGTAGCGCATCTGTCTATCACTTCATTAGTATTAAAATTATTGACATTTCGAAAAGTAATTTTTAGTACTAGTTGGAAGAGCAGTTTAAAGTTTTGTTCTTTAAAGTTGAAATAAATGCACGTTTGGGGCAATGCGAACTTTTATAAGTTTTACCGATAACTATTCACATCAACAATGTCAATAGGAACTGTGTGAAGCGCATGGTGGTGAAGTAAACAAAAAATATACTAATAGGAGGCTCTCATGTGGACGAACAGCTCCCAATGATAAATTTGGTAAAAGTCTCACCAACAAACAGGTTATATTGAAGCGGAAGAAGTTAATAGAGCAAATTAATCTGCTTCTAAACACCCACTTGCCGTGTAGCTCCCATGATAATAGGTAATGTTAACAATTTTCACTCATACAACTATCTCCAATGACATTATAATCAAGGATAAACTGCTTTGTATACTGAATAGCTTCAAACCATTGAAATCCGCAGGACCAGACGGCGTTATTCCTGGCGAGCTGCAAAGGGCTTCGGAAATTATCCTTCCTTTGCTAGAGACGATTCTCAAGAGTTATCTGGTCCACATTCCAATTTATGGAGAGAGGTTAAAGTGGTATTCATACCCAAATCGGGCAAAAGCTCACACGTTAATCCAAAAGATCTCAGACCAATCAGTCTATCATCGTTCCTCCTTAAGAGACTGGAAAGACTGATAGACACAAACGTTCTAGCATTAACAAGGGAATTCTGTCCTGAATATTGTATCTGAATATTCCCTACACTACAAGGAGTACTACACTATGCTATAGCTTTCCTAGACATTGAAGGCGCCTTTAATAACGTCAACACATCTCCGACCACAGATTCACTGACGGCTTTGAGAACCGATTAACCTTCTACTCACAACACTGAGTGTGTCGTCTGCCAGATCATCTGTCTGCAGAGGAACCCTGCAAGGTGGATTCCTGTCCCCCCTTCTATGGAAGTTAGTATTGAATGAGCTGCTTGTATGCCTGAGGCAGCCCTCCCTGCCGATTGTTGTCTTATGCCGATGACGTTGCTATTGCCGTCTCAGGAAAGTACCCTAACACCTTAAAAGAACATCTGAAAAATTCTCTCAACAAGCTAACAAATTGGGCAGATCGTTGCGGTTTAGGAGTAATCCCCCACAAAACTGAATTTGTCCTCTTTACTAGGAAATAGAAAATCCCACATGTTGACCCTCTTTCTATTAAAGGTACAAGCTTAACATTTACCGACAAGGCCAAGTATTTGGATCTTATTTTTGAGCAAATCCCGTTAGTGTGTGCACATTATATAAATAAAAAAATTCAACTTGGCTCCCACCACAGCGATGATTATTAAATGGGAAAGTAGACTTCGTCTGGCCGACTGGGATAATATCCCAGGGCTTAAGCAATCCAAACGGTTAATCAAGCCCTTTTCCTGTAAGGAAATCTGTAATGTAACTTTGACGCAATTAAAACAGAAGCTAGAATCAGTTGAATAGACTCCTCTATCATAGGATGGGTCATGTGCATGCTAAGGGGTAGGAAAATTCGAGCCTTATTTGGTGACGAAACCATCACAATAGCGGCAACAAGAGACTGCCCACAAGGAGACGTTCTATCACCACTCTTGTGGCTACTGGTGATGGATCAGTTGCTCGACAGGCTTAAGAGTAATCTTATCACAAACATTGGCTATGCGGATGATCTAGTCCTAATGATTCGAGGTAGATTCGAAAGCGCGATAACAGAGCGCATGCAATTAGCTCTCAAAATAGTAAACGAATGGTGCCGGGAGGTAGACCTAAGTGTCAACCCAGACAAAATAGTATGCACCGTTTTCACAAAAAGAAAGAGAACAACTCTTCCCGCCCTAAGATTCCAAGGCAAAATACTGTAAATAATGACTGAAGCCAAATACCTGGGGGTAATGTTTGACCAAAAACTAACATGGAAATCCCATATATCATACATCACCAACAAAGCTTACTTCACTTGCCAACGCATGTTCTGCAAAACGTGGGGAGTAAGCCCGCAAGTTACCCTATGGCTATACCAAAGCATTATCTGACCCAGGCTTACATACGCAGCCCTGGATAGGTTGGCCAAAAACAGAGCAGTGGAAAACACGGTCAAAACTCAGTAAAATTCAAAGATTAATGAAATGTGCTATTAAGAATTGCCCAACAGAAGCACTAGAAAAACTACTAGGACTGACACCACTTCACTTACACATCAAACGCGAAACAAGTGCAAGAGCCATTTCACTCAAGGTAACTAACCAACTCAAAGTCAATAGACCAGGACATATAAGCATCATCACCAAAATCAATTTGGAAAGCGAAATTGTCCTCCAATCAGACTCAATGATAAAAACAACTAATTTCCAAAGGAACTTCTCAGTAAGAGTAGCGGACCGTAATCAAATTGAAAATATCATAAATATCCTCCCCAATCATGCATCTATCTGGCACACAGATGGATCCAAAACAAATTCAGGGGTATTCGAACCCAGACTCACATACGAATATCCCTGGGAAAATCCCCAACCTTTTTCCGGGCAGAAACAATAGCATTAGAAGCCTGCACATTGGAATGCATAAAGAGAAAATATAGAACAACCGAGATCTATATTATCTCCGATAGACAGGCCACTCTGCTAGCGCTTAAAGGCCCAGTTTTAAATTCAAAAACAACGTGCAGCTGCTACTGCAACCTAAACGAACTGGTCTATACTAACAAGGTCATCCTGATGTAGTCTCCAGGCCATTCAGACATTAATGGAAACGAGGCAGCAGACCTCTGCGCAAGAGCGGAAGAGACCTTCACTGGCCCCGAGCCAAGCATTGCCTTCAGCAAAAGCCACCTCAAATAACGCCATCGAGGCTGAATGGGAATCATCAACGCCGACGAAACCAACCAAAACGCTTCAACATTAAAAACACAAACGAAGCCATCAAGTTAAACCGATATACACTCAGATCCCTTGTTTGGTAAATGGCGGGACTTGGCCCATTTAATGGCCACTTAACAAAAATGGGGAAATCCCCATCGATGCCGCTTTTGCGGCGAGGCAGAGGAGACACCAAAACACATACTTTTTATACATGATGCCCTCACCCGAAAAAGACTTCGATACCTCAAGGCTCACACAGTTCTATGGCAGAATGCCAGACCTATCGACCTGGCAGATGAACCTATTGACATTCATAAAAGGACTATGCCAACACATAATGTGGTAGACATCTGGGATGCACAATAGACCTTAAGGACGCAGTGCACAAGGCTTACCAGCCCACCAAAATTAATAATAATAAGTCTCTTAGATTAGTTAGACCCTACGATACAATAGATCATTTTATGTCGCAGAATCAGCTAACTGGGCTAGGGTTTGTCTTTATATTTATATATAAAAAAAAAGGGCGGAACGTGTTTTAAAAAACTGTACGAACCGAGTGAACAAATATTTCAATGAACAAAAAAAATAAACAGAAAATAGAAGACTTTCAGTGTTACCTACGTATCAGTTTGAGATGGAAATTACCATATTAATTACATCTATGGACATAAGCGCAGTTTGAAAAAGCGTTCCAACATATTATGTATTAATATATGAAGCATTTTATAGCAATGCCACTTTATCGAGTTATAATCGATTTTTTTCTTTAGATTTTCCGATCAGAGAAACATTCGTTCTAGGATCGACAAAAGTTATTCCTTTGTTGTTCAATGTATAAATTACAAAAATAAATTACTTGTTGCTTAATTACTAGAATCTAAATCTACAAAATTTAACGCACACACAAAAACTAATTGGAATTAGGAGTATGTACGAGTACTCGTATTAAGCCCCTTATTGAGAAAATACTGAAATTTACCCTAACTAAAGTACTTTAGGTCTTCACAGGGTTTAATATCATCTTGATCATAATTATAATATGCAATAAGTATACTATACTGTTCATTATTTTGTTAATATAAATATTTTGTTTCATTTTACTTTTAGGTGTTAACATAATTATATTATAGTAGGTTTTTTGTTTCAATCAATGGATCAGGTACATTTATTTTATTTTTATTTCCCCAGGTATAATAATCTCCTATGGAATAGTAATGTTGTATACATTCATACATACATACATACAATACATAATTGTGCTGTATACTAAATACAAATACAAATATATTTCTTTCATCAAAATTTTCCCCGTTTGTTTGTTTTGTTTTGTTTTATTGAAAACTATTTGGTATTTCATTTTGTTAATGCAGGGGAACAATACAATTTTAACGAAAAAAAAAATATAAAATAGTAGTAAAAGTAATGATGACATTTGTGTAAAATATAGAGAAAAAAACATCTATATAATCTGTATATATGCAATAAAATTAAATAAACAAAATAAGTTCATTTGATAACTTGTTATAGATGTATGGTACTATTGCATGGATGGATGAGTGATCTAACAAAGCGCGCGGAAAATAAATTAAATTTAAATAATTTGTGTGTGTGTAGGTGTGTGTGTGGGTGTGTGTGTGTGTCTCTTTGAATGCGAGTGGTTAGGGACAGACATTTAATATCCTGAGATAATTTGGCGTGTAATTGCCGTCCGTTTGATGTTGAACTGAAGAGAATAACTTGAAGCTTGGGTTCTCTGCATGCTTTACATTAAATAACAAATACAAATACAATTAAAGAATAACTAAAAGTCAAGAGCAAGAAGATGTAATAGTCACTCTACAGAAAGAACATTCGACTGCCAATAAAGGTCAATATAAGAAAATCGTAATTAAAAACTGTTTTTAAGAATTTCAGTTTAGTTATTTTAAAAAACAGAAACGATCGATAAGGTAGTGTCCTTTCTATGGTCGTTTCATACGAAGTTTTTTAAAAATTTCCTCTCACGAGCTTTGCTGTTTGTTTGTTTGTTTATTGTTTCTATACAGAAGTCTCACGGAGAATTTAAAAAAAGAAAAAGAAAATACGTGCAATACAAACGGACATTATAGCATTGTGAATTACAAAACACGTGCCTTTCCACGACGATTTGTTCTACGCACCGAAAGGACCCAAATGCCTATCAAGACATATCGTCAACACAACAAGAGGTTTGAGATTGGATCACCTGGATCCACTTCTTATAATAATATATTCGGCGCGACAGACCGTCGCGGTCCAAGGCCTAGCTTCTCGCGCCCAAACCCGGGTAAAGGAGGATGGTGTGAGGCAACGGACTTGTCCTATCCTCAGTAAAGTAATTGTGGATAGGTGCATGGCTGCTGAGCAGAAGGTTCGTGGTAAAACCAAAAGTATTCTTCACGGTGTTCCACCTCTCGCAAATGTCTGACAAACGTCACAGAGTAATAACCTGTCACAGTAAGCTTCTCAATTCGCCTTTCGAATACGGCATTAAACTGTGGGTCCCTTTCGATTTGTGGTCAAAAAAAAGGTCGCGAGAAGCTAGGCCTTTCTACGATGATAGGTTCTACACACCGGGATGACTCCAGTGTTGCTCACATTGGACCAAGAATCATCAACTCAACTCAGCAATATGTTTCACAGACCTGGAGCTGCTACTACAACCACAACAACAACTAATAATGCATCGACCACTCCTCCACAAACTCAGCACGGCCAACACAATTCAATTTTAGCCAATAACTGCCGATCAACTCTCGTGAAGACTTGCTTCACCAGCTTAATATTCGCCTGTGTTGGGTGCCGGGGCATAGAAACATTTCGGGAAACTCTATGGCTGACGAACTCACCAAGCAAGGAACTACACTACCCTTCTTACCAGATTCTATAGGCATACCAATCGCTACATGCAAATTCTTGTTAAAGCGGGATGCTAATGTAAAAACTAACTGTAGGTGGTCAAACGGTACAACTTGCATAGCGACAAAGCAGATCTGGGCCAAGCTGGATCCGAAACGCTTCAAGGTTTGATCTCTCAAAAAAGATCGCACACCGGTGCTACTGTAGGATGTCATTACGAGACACTTTCTCATAGGCAAGCATGCAGGAAGACTCGGTTTCTTCTCGAATGACTTCTGCAGACGCTGCATGAATTGTCCAGCCCTCTCCCAAAAGCGTAAACTCTATATGGGAGCTTTCTTCTACAACGACACTAATGATCTCATCAACATTGACATTGGTAGTCTCCTACGCTTCATACGAAGCTCTAATTGGTTCTTCGAGTAGGTGGATCGAAATTTTTCCTGATCGGTGTGGTATCACAATGTCACGCTGATAGTGGACAATACAGCACAGTCTACCAACTCGCTCGTAAGCTCGCCAACAAGAAACATCACATCAACTACCCTGTTAACGCAATAGACGGCTCTTTGATCCTTATGGAGCAACAACAATTAACCCGCTGGATAGAACATTTAAAGAATGCTTTGAATTGTACTTCGCCAGGCACGTCCATCAACCTACATATGCACGCTAATAGGGTACTTAACATCAGCGTCGCTACTCCTTCGTTGGATGAGATATGGACAACAATTCGTTCACTGCAATCAGGTAGAGCAGCAGGCAATGACAACATCTACGCAGAACTCCCTCAAGCCGACATCGAGTTAACTACGCAAACATTCTATTGGATAATATCAAAGTATCTGGGAATCTGAAACCATTCTATCGTCGTTAAAAGAAGGCTTAATAGTCAAACTCGGAAAGGTGATTTGAGCAAATGCAAAAACTGTAGAGGAATTACCCTGCTAAACACCATAAACAAAGTGATCCGGAAAAACTCACCAACTTCATTAAGGAGCTGTACCGCGACTCAACACGCCGCGTCATTCATAACGGTCATTTTGGCTCACCTTTCAACAGCTACTCGGGAGTCAAGCAAGGTTGCACCCTCTCACCATTGCTTTTCACAATTGTTATCGACTGGTTGATAAAAATAGTAACCCGTACTCCATCGGGTTTGCCATGGAATGATTTTCACTGCCTAGAAGACCTGGACTATGCCGATGATATCTATCACAATCGCTAGTTGATATGGAACCAAAATTAAACTCACTAGAATTCTACGCTAACAAAGTGGGTTTAAAAATTAACGTCTGAAAAACAAAACTACTTCGCCTTAACGCTAGTGGACCATGTGATCTCTCGATTGACGGACATCAGATAGAGTAAGTCGATAAGTTTTGTTATTTGGGCAGCTGGATGTCAAAAAATTGTGGTGTTGACTCGGATGTGTTTTCTCGTGTAAACAAGGGGCGACACTACTATAGTATGCTAAATAATATCTGGAACTCCTCGCAAATCTCCCGAAATCTAAAGCTAATGATCTTCAAAGCTAACATTCTCTCAGTACTCCTGTATGGCTGCGAAACATGGAAAGTCACAGAGTCAATTGCGACGCGCCTCCAAGTCTTCGTCAACAAGTGCTTAAGGAGGATAATGAGAATAGGATGGCCGAACATTATCACCAATCAAGACTTGTGAAGAGTAACGCAGCAGGAAGCAATCGCGATCATCATCAGACGACGAAAATGGAGCTGGATTGGTCGCACTTTTAGATAGCCGGCGGACGATTTTACGAAACTTGCGCTCGACTGGAATCCACAAGGAAGCCGCCGACTTGGCCGTCCTAGCAAGACATGGAAAAGGACAATAGAAGAGGAAGCAAGATCCCAAGAGACAGAGTGGCGTCTCTTGAAACATGAAACATCAAACGATAAATCGAGTTCGTTGGCGGGCGTTTGTAGAAGCCATATGCTCCCCCGCAAAGGAAGAAATTATATGCAGAAAATGTGATGTCTTTTATTGGGCTTGGAAAATTCGCTGGAAAAATTACAATTCATTTCATAATTTCACCTTTGTCTTATCCAACTGACTGAATAAATAATTTCAAAATATGTAGTTGAAAAACCGAATGGTTATTTACGAATACCTAAAGCCACTTAATAATAATATTCGGCGCGACAGACCATTGCGGTACAAGGCCTAGGTTCTCGCAACCATTTGTGTTGCGCATGTATATTTTTGGACACAAATGGAATGGACCTACACTTTAAGGCCGGATCCTAACATCGAATAGAAAAGCTTTCCGTGACAAATTATTACTCTCGGAACGTTTGTCACCCATTCGCGAGAGGTAGGACACCATTTGGTGTTACTGGGATTCGAACCACGAACCTCCTGCTCATTACTCGTGCGGGGCCCACAAACTGCTTAACGTTCCTAAAAAAACTGAAACATCTCATGATCCTTACTGTACTACATTGTACTACATTTTTGTGTCCATTTGAAAAAAGCATTTAACTCTCTGGTTATGTTCTAATTCCACGGATTTATGCCAATGAATTAAATTTGGAATAAAAGCTTTGGGGACAATAAATCATTGATTATTTCTTGAAAACTACAGAATTTGTTGTCTTCTTAACCTTCGTTCGACACAGAAATAAAAAAGCTAATGTCTGGGGTAACATTAACCAAACATTAAACAGAAACGCTCGCTCTGAGAGTCCAAAGGATTAAGGAAATTTTTAAAATATCTCTATGAAATGCGAATTTTACGCAAAAACCTCATTATAACAGGTTTCAAAAAAAAAAATGTCATCTTATCTCAGATCGTTAATAGCATAAATGCCTCTACTACCGAGGCAAAAATGCATCAAATTTTGTGTAAACTTAAATTAAATAAAAAAAGAATAACAAAAATACAAAAGTGAAATTCTTGGAATGTAACAAATAATCGTAATCACATTTTTCCTCTGTCTCTTCTCTCCACGTTTACAGCCTATCCTTCTTTCCCACTGTGTTAATTTCTGTCTACCTAACCGTTAGGATCAACATTCGGTCTTCGATGATGATGGCACTGCTGATGTTGAGGTTGATGCTGTTGCTGTTGCTGGTGCTGATGATAATGATGGTTATGATTAGAGTTTGACGTTGTCGTCGCCCAATTGGTCTTGACCAATGGATCACTCGTTACTGTAGCTAATGTAGGAACTAAAGCATCAACTGTATGCGGTTGTTGCCGTTGCATTGTATGATGATTATTATGCAATTGATTAGGATTACTGCTGTTTGCCATCGTCAACGGTGTGGCCGCAGCATCAAGACCAATTGTGCTTTTATTACTATTACTATGAGGAGGAGGAAGGAGGAGATTCGTTGAATCACTCAATGGATCGCTACAATTCGTTGTTGTCGCATTTCGACTCTTGAATTTGGTGGCATTGTTAATGGTATTGTTGTTGTTATTATTATTTTTATTATTTAGATGATGGTAGGCCGATTGAATTGGATGATGCAAACATTTTATACTTTCGTCGTCGATTGCCGATGGATGTTGAAAGGCTGCGGCCGATCTCTGCAATGGTAAATGTTGAATTATTAGTAAATAACAAAACTTTTAAAACAAATCAAACTGACCTGCGACAATGAACGACGACGACGTTCTTTAGGGATCGCATCCACCGTTGTCACCACATCGCCTGTCGGCAGTGGGCCAAGTTTATCACTTAAATTGGAATGTGTAGGAAAACTCCGCTGTTGCTTACTGCTACTACCACTAGTGTCATTTTTATTTGTACCACTTTCGCTGCTGGTTTGCAGTTGCCAAGCGTGAGATGCGCTATGGCCACCATTGATGGCTACTCCATTGGCCACACTCGTTGGTGTTGTAATGCTGAAAAAATTCGGCGAGGAACTGATTTTATTTAATGAAGATAACGGTGAGGAAGCTTGAGACTCTATCACCGGGGGTGCTGGCGGCGCAACAGGAGAAGATGCCTTTGAATCCAAACTACCGGCACGTCGATCACGTACCACTGAAATGAAATATGGAAGGGATTCACCGCCATCATCCGATGGCGAAAGGGGAGGAGGAAAAGGAAGTTGCCAATCAGATGACAATCTCTTGGAACTCACAACGCCAATGCCACCAGCACCACCACCACCACCACATCGCTTGACAGTGCTAATAGTGACTTCAGCTATTACTGGCGTTGATGTGCCAACTGCAATTTTCGCATTCCGATGAGTCAACTCTTGGCAACTATCTTCTAATTCGGAGCCACCACAATAACTCATCTCGTTGTACCGTTGACAGCTGCCATTGCCACTGGGCTGCTGCTGGTGGTGCTCTTGTTTTATTGCAGTTTGCTGAAACTCTGTCGAACGTTCTGTTAGGAATTGAAAGTTCCGAGATTTCGGTATGAGAGTTTGCATCTCATGATATTCATGCTGTACGTTGCTGCTGCTCAGTGCACCAGCGCTGTCGCCGGGTATTCCCGGACTGCTTATGTTGCCGAAATTCGATTCCGACTGCGAAGTGAGTTGCGTTTGTCCTTGACGCAATTTGTATCGACGTCTTTGGCAGGTAATAATCCCAGCAAAAACGAATACGCACATTACCGATAGAAACACACCGATTGCGATGCCTCCGTAGATCTCGGCGTTTGTCGTCGATTGTTCAACCTCCAGCTGCTCATGTCGAATATTTCGCAAATCGATGTATATTGGAGCCCCAACTCCGTTCTCGCCGACAACACGAATGGTGACGTTAATTTTTGCCCTCTCCGTGACATTTGGAAACTAAAAGTCCGTGTAATGAGGGGAGGTAAGTTTTTGCATTCAATCAATTAATAGTCACCTTAAAAAAGCACACATTACAATCGAGAACATTCGCCTCATGCGTCGTATTGTTGATCATCCACAGAATATTGTAATGATGGATTTTGCCATTTGGATTAAGTGGTGGATCCCAGCTCAGTTTAAGGCCGTTCTGTTTGGTCACACGTTGGTTACTAATTGTTCCCGGAGCTAAAGCAGAGCAGTTTTATTGCATTAGATTACTAAATTTGGCACAAAAACAAAAAACATACGATCCGGTAACGTCTGCACATCCAATTGGCCGTAGAAAATTTGCGTCTGACAACTGAACAGATTGACGCGATAACGTTTTGTTGGCTTCAAGGAGCGCAACACTAATTGCGAAGCTATGATCGACCTACGTAAATGTTACAAAATGTGATTAGTGTCATCAATATGTCAAGCAAAATCCCATCTCTGCAACACTTACTTCTCTTCGCAAGTCTGATGGTCATTCCGGATGATGGGAAATTCACTTATCGAAAAGCAAACTTCAACGCAATCACCGGAGAATGATTCCTGAAAGACAAAGGAAATGCTTCGCGATTCTACGGTGGTCAAACGGAAGGGAACATTACTGGATTCCGCAGTGTCGTTTTCAATCTGGAAGGAGGTAGAAAAATGGTGTGAAATCTGGATGGAAGTAAATGTTAAGCCTTAACATAAATTTAGTTACAGGTTCCACTTAAAAGACTGAGTGAAATTGCAAGAATGTACGAGGGTTATTCGATATGTCTTAGGACAATGCAATGCATTTTGTAATGTCAAACAATTCCAAGGTTCTTGAGAAATAATCCGATTACTTTATTGTTAATGATTTCCAAATTAGTGTTTATTGGGTTTTCTGGAAGGAAAAACCGCTGTTTGTTGTTCGAAACTCATCTATTTTTTTTTTGAAAGTGTTCCCCGAGGAGAATTGGGCTGAACCAGTACTCGGAAAACTAAGCACATCGTTTCGATGCTGTTTCAGAAATGAATTTTTCATGTTCCTACCGCTACTATCAACAAGTTAAGTCTAAACCGTCGCTTTTTATCCTTAAGCTATGGTTTTTATTACTAAGAACAACACACATTCTGTTATCTTCAAATCGTCGACTTAGCCTTCATTTTAAGATTGAAGACTTAAGATTAAGACTAAGACTTAAAACGAATACATAAAAACAACATTTAAAGTAAAGGGGAATGGTGAAGGAAATCGAGTTTAAGGCGGGGAGTGCTGCGGTTCAAATAGATAATGGTAAGGTTTGAGTTTACCTTTCGAAGCGTACGGGAGATGGGTTCGTTAGAGCCGTACGCGGTTGTTGTTACTGTTGTTGGGCAGAAGAGTAGGTGGTTGGTAGTATGGGTACCTTGGTTACAATCGGGGCAGAGATCATTGGAGCCAGGGATAATGCGAGCTTTATAGCTCTGAAGTATATGGCACCAACCCGACCGATTTTGTGCTAGGGTTGTCCGGGTTTCCCTGAGCAGCGAGCAGCTGTTATTATGGTGGGGGGGGGGGATGTGTAGCAAGAGACTGTATCATAGTGTATACTATTAGAGGCTGAACGGACAGTGTTGGGATTTGGCTTTAAAATTGGAACTATTCTGGCAATTTTTCATACGTTTGGTATGGTGAGGTCTTCCATGGTTAGGTTGAAAATTCTTGCTACATATTCCAGGCTGGAGTTATGTAGCTTCTTCAACATAAACATGGAAATTCTGTCCGGCCCAAGTGCCTTGGTAGGCTTAGCCTTCCTTATGGCATCTTGCACCTCGAGGGCTGGGTGTTTTGGGTCGCATTTTAACGCTTTTAGTTTTCGTAAAACAGGACGAATGGTTTTTCGTGAGCTGACGGTGACGGATAAGAATTGCTCTCCAGAGAAAGAAGATAAACAGCACAATTTCTAAATAGATGTTCGAGATGCTGAGTACCAGAACAGCGGAAACCATAGTCGGTGATAAAACCATTATGATGAGCACAACAAGAAGATATCCACAAGTAGGGGTACTAATGTCCCCCCATTTGGGGAGAATCATCGTAGATGAACTACTTCAGCGACTAGCTGAGGCAGGAACTTATGCCCAAGGCTACTCGGACGATATAGTCATCGTGGCAAAAGGGAAGTTTGAGTAAGTGCTCTGTGAATTAATCCAAAGCAAGCAAAGAGGTTAAATATCTGTGACTGATATTTGATAGCAGACTGCTATGAAATAAACACCTACAGGCAGTACGGAATAAATCAAAAAGAGCACTTATGGTGTGCATAAGGGTGGCAGGAAAATTCTGGGGAATTAGTCCCAGGATAATGCACTGGATGTACACCATGATAGTTATTCCAGTGATTACAAATTGAGTAGTGGCATGGGCGAATAGAACCAAGCTTAGCACCACGAGAAGGGAATTGGAAAAAGTGCAGGAGCTGGCATGTGTTTTAATTACAGGTGCCATGAGAACCTGCCCCACGGCGGGTATGGAGGTATTCTTGGGCTACTTCCACTACATATAGTGGTAGACAGCAAATCCGAAGAAACCAAGTTACCTTTGAGCAAGGGCATTAGCTGAATCACCAACCAAACAGGTTGCGTTAGCCAGCATGCCTTGTGACAACATGGCGCAAAATCTTGAATTCAATAAAAACTAAATAAAATAAAAAAATTGTCAAAATGAGCTCCAAGAAGGAATTTAAATCTGAAACTGAATACCAGATACATCCGGGAGCCATAAAGTAGTATACGGATCGATCCAAGAAAGCAGAAGGCACAGGTGCGGGAGTCCATGGGCCAAGAACCAAGTACTCTGAAACAATGGGGCAGTACCCGAGCATATTCCAGGCAGAAGTACATGACATCGAAAGATGTGCTCACTTTAATCTGGAAAGAAACTACGTGAAGCAGAAAATAGCCATTATGACAGACAGCCAAGCTGCGCTAAAAGCCCTAGATGCATTCCACATCACGGTAAGAGTGGTGGAGAAGTGTAGGGCAAAGCTAAACAATGTACGCTTGTACTGGGTTCAAGGAGACACTGGCAATGTCCAATGTACACAATGAAGCAGCGGATATGCTCGCTAACAAATGGCAAAAACTCCACTTGTAGGGCTAGAACCATTCTGTGGCACAGGGTACCGCATAATGCGTGAGGAGATACGCAGAATAGGTAAGACAGCTGCTTCCGTAAGATGGGAGAATCTCCAAGGCCTACGACAAGCTAAGGAAATGATGGGGAGTTATGACCCAAAGAGGTCTCGCTCGATATTGTAGACCTCGACATAGTAGAATCATTACGGGTTTCCTAACAGGACACTGTAGACTGAAGGGGCACCTAAAGAAATTAAAACGACAGCTTCAGGCTTTGTAGGAAAGCGGATGAAACCCCGTCTACATTCTCAATGAATGCGAAGCAACGATCCGACAGAGTAGAGAAAACATGCGAACTTATGCGATCTTGGAGTCTCCACGTCATTCACTGAACCCACACCATACCATTAAGTTCATAAGAGCCATTGGTATAGAAGGGGTTCTACAGGAACGGGCATGCACTGTCTCCATAGCACTAGATAGGGAGAGCGCAATAGATCCATATGGATCGCAGTGCTATTAGTAGATACCCCTTTTCATCATCATCATCATACCCTTGAGCCCATTCGGATTCTGGTTTTGCGTATCTTTATCTTTAGTTTCACTGTAAAACGCTTGTAAGATAAACTCCAAAGTTAAACTCGCTGAAAGTTAAACTGAACGGAACTTAAACTATAACTAGACCACATTTTTCCTAGCTACCTACATAATTCACACACACCCCACACCCCACAGCAACTTTAACTTTTACTTTTCCATCCTCTAGTACACTTACGATTTTCCACTGGACATATCGAAAATCCTGACGCAAATCCTCATTCTCCGCCGTTACAATTAGAACGCGTACTTTGGCGCGTGTGAAATTTTTCAACAGAATCCCTGTGACATTTGCCTGCAGCACAACAGTGAAAATCTCATCTTCCGGCTCTGGATCACTATCTCTGGACTCGTTGTCAATGTATTTACTTTGGGCGCGATTCAGAATTTCGCGTGTGTGCTGTTCATCCATTTGCGTGACATCGACAAGCTTTGACTCGACATCCTCCTTGTTCAATTCAACGAGCGCGGTTGTACCCTGCAATTGTTGTTCCGTTGAGAAGAACATCTGCGGATGTGGCCGAGTATCGTTAATGGAAAATTGTACAATGAAATATTTCTTCGAATCGATATCCGGTTGAGACCATGTGATGAATAAATCATCCGGGAAATGGACCAAATGAAGGAGCACTGCATAGAAATTGGCATTACAATCTATAGTCGTTTCTATAGTCACAACAATTCAATAACTCACATCCTTGCGTGCAACATGTGACCGGCACACTACGCAATGAACTCAGTATAGTCTCCTCCTCGTTGGGTTTGTTGCTCGATCGTGTAAGCGATGTGGCGAGTAAAGCTCGAGTTATTATCACAAATGGTCGATACGATGGCAGATGACTGGAGATGACCACATACGATGAGTGATTAAGACGTAACGGTCCAATAGATTCCCATCGATAAGGATCACTCTGCACCACATGCACTGAGATGAAGTATAACTGTGGTATTTGATGATGAAATTAATAAAGCTACTGAACTAAAAAGACAAACAAACACAAATCACCGGCGATGATCCACTGTCGAAAGTCACATTGATCGTGTTGAAGCTATGCGCATAGCAGTGAAGATTCCTTAGCGGATTTGGTGTTGCATCGTCACGGCGACGTAGTCGAATCTCGCCGGCAGAATAAACCTCGCCGGCGATGTTTCTAGCAAAACACTGATAGATGCCCTCCTCGTCTAGATCGAATGAGTAAATTGTCAGGGAATTTGGTTTAATGATGCGCGTGTAAGTGCTATTTATGACCGCTCCATTCAGGTACCATAAGATTTCTGGTTTGGGATTTCCATGGGCACGACACGAGTATGTAAGCGATGCAGCTAGTGAGCTTTCGTACGATTGCAGAGGTTCGTCAATGGTTGGCGGAATGGTAACAATTACGTGGAATATCTAAAGATAATCGATTGATTATTAATACGAGAACATTTTCTTCTTCGATGAATAGAAATACTCACCTGCTTGTCGATTTTTGTTGAGCACGTGTAAAAGCCTTCATCCTTCTCAACGGACGCACCACGAATTCCAATCTCTCGTGTGTGATTGGAAAGTTTTTCGGGTGTGGACTTCGATGTTCGCTGGAACCACCATTCGATCGGTATAAACTCCCAGAAACTTGAACACCGAAGTGTTAGGCTATCACCCGCTGGAATGTATTGCACGGAATCTTGCAAGTGTGGAATGAGTTTGCCGACATTGTTTAATGTGCGCGAAATTGCCGCCGTTGTAGTAGGAGGCACTGCCACTTCCACAGTGTACTTAAATTGACGATGAACTTTCACAGCGTAGATGTTCTGTGCAGAGCATCTGGAAAATGTTATAACAAAATAAAATATTAACCATATATGTATGTATGTTTATGTGAACAATTCAATTCATTGCAGTACCAAATGAAAAGTACAATCAAGTATTGAAATAAAAAGCTGAAAAAAAAAATATCTTTGCTGTAACTGAAACCTGGCTATGCCTGCGCTGCATAAAATCAGCAACATGCACATGCATGCACCTTTTGCACAATGGTTGGGTTATATACAGGGTGTATCCGTTAAGGCGGCAAATACTTAAAGGGATGATTCCTTGGTTAATTTGTTATTTTCAAGCCCTGCGGTGTACTTAGCGGTTTAATGTGAATAGACGTACTTTTGACCTTACATCACTTCACATCCTGTAACCCTTGAACGCTTCTAGCTACCAGGTTACTGTGTTGGTCATTTTTTAAAGAAAATTAAATTTTTAAGATCAAATAATGTACATTTTTGTAAATTCTTGAAACCGTTAAGAGGTCAGAATGCTTTTTGCTAAGCACTCAAGTCTCGGATCCATATGTAAGTACTGGTATGGCCATTCTCTTATACACCAGAGGCTTGGAGGTTATGGTTAAATTCCTGGAATTGAAGAGTCTTGACAGACTAAAGTAGGTTTTGTTGGCTTTGAGCAACCGTGCGCGTATTTCCGGTTCCATGCTGTTATCGGCTGATAGAGTTGACCCGAGATAGTCAAATCATTGCACTACTTTGAATTCGCGCTCCACTATTTTAATTGAAGAACCAATGTTGGATATTCTGCTCGCAGACTTTGCCACAATATACTTTGTTTTGCTCTCATTTATGTGCAACCCCAGATTTTGTGCCGCCCGTTTGATTCTAATGAAAGCATCCCGTATAGCTCTTGGGTTTTTACAAACGATGTCAATTTCGTTTACTGCTCTGTAGCGGGGCGGACAGTGTGTGATTGTTTGACAGTTGCTCAACTCATACTGTTGAAAAGGCATAACACTATCAACGGTTTGTTTGGGTGCCTCTCATTGTTCTTTCGCGTCACGGTTCGTCTCGGTTAAATCGGAGTGTGCCCTATTTTTCTAATGTGCGAATTTAGGGTTGACGTGTGCAACATTCGAGGACGTAGATCGAATCTCTCTGCCACGTGCGTCCATTTAGCAGACCACAATCCTGCTATTCTCGCACTAATAAAACCCAGGTTAATGCTGATTCCGATTATTCCGATTCCGATTCCGATGGTGCTAGTATTTTTTTTCCCACCGCAGTCTCACCATTTATGTTCGTAGTGATGTAGCTTACCAAACTCAAACACAATTCAACCATTGTTCCAACGCGGAATTGAATTTCATTTGGCTCAAAATCAAAGCATTCACTACTGCTTCATATACAGAAGCCCTTATTTAGGCAGTGTCTCAACCTTGTTATGAGTTAGATGCACTGTCCGACTCTGTAATTAGAATTTTACCGCTTGATCCACTTTATGAAATCGTAATTGCGGTTGATTTCAATGCACACAATTCTAGTTGGCTTCGCCATTCAGGCTTAACAACACCGCAAGCAAAGGATGTTGAATTATTTGCTGAATTTAACCATCTCACTCAGCTTGTGAATGAGCCCACTCGGTTTCCAGACATTGTAAGTCATAAAGCAAATACACTTGACTTGTTTCTTACCTCTCATCCTAACAAATACACCGTCATTGTATCATCTCCTCTAGGCTCTTCAGACCATATTGAGTGGTATCTGCTAATTTCTCGTTGTCAAACCACGCAGTTAAAGAGAAAGCCGACTGGGATGGCCTCAACAATTTCTAAAGGAGTATCAACTGGCCACTTATTGTCAATAGTGGTGTGGATGCCATTTCTGATACGATCACTACTATAATCCAAGAGGGTAACAGACAGTTTTTCACCTTCCATGACAGTGTATCAAATCGATGGAATATGCTTGGTATGATTTAAGCTGTAAAGAGGCAACCAGAAATCGGGAGGTATGCTATCGGTTTTATAAAAAAAAAACCCCCCACTGTGGAAAACCGAACCAAATTTAGACGAGTCAGAAATAATTGCAATGCCCACCTTAGACGAGTCAAATTTGACTATGACCAGAAAATGAGACAAAAACACTTCAATGTCCCAAAGGAAGTAAAAATTTAAAAATACTGCCTCACCTTCAATTCCAACGCTCATTCACAATGACATTCCAACTGTCAGCTCTACAGACAAGGCCACGCTACCAGATAGCGTGTTGTCGCCGCCTGTTCTTCCAAAAGTCGAAACCTCTTAGAAAATATCTACTTTCGTACACGTCAAGGAGCTAGTATTAAATGATCTCAACATTCATAAATCTGCTGGGCTTTATGATATTCCTGCTATAGTTTTGAAGAGGTGTTCTGCAACGTTGGCATTGCCACTATGCAGACTTTTCCATTTGTCTTGTTCTTCTGGAGTCTTCCCAAGAAATTGGAAGCTTACGAGTTCGCGCTCTCTCGAAGACTCTCTTCCTCACAATAGGAACTTGAACAATACCTTGGCAGCATAACAAGGTGGGGACTTCACAATAGAGTAGAATTTAACGCAATGCTCGGTATGTGCGTCAACAACAAGCTTCGTTGGAATGACCACATATTCGCCATCGCCAAAAATGCTGCGAGATGCTTAGATTTCCTAAAACGGTGCAAGATGTACTTCACTCCTTCAGATCTGGCTACTATTTCCAAGGCATATATTCGCCCTAAGCTTGAATACAACTGTATTGTCTGGGCAGGTGCTCCCAAGACCACATATTGCATCTACTCAACAGAATTCAGAACCGCGCAATAAAACTTATTGGTGACGTAAATATCACGAAAACAATCGAATCGCTTGAACATCGTGGGAATGTTTCCTGCTTTTCCATAAGCGGTGTTCAAAAGAAATATCCAAATGCATACCGCCCATCATCCAACCGAACCGAAATACCCGTGCCTCAACTCGAGCTCACGGGTCCACCATTAAGCCTATCTTCGGACGTTCCAACCAATTCAGAGATTCCTTCTTTAGCCACACAATAGTTATGTGCAATGAATTGCCCGACTCTGTCTTTCCGCACTTGTATGACCTCCAGTCATTTAATACATCTCACCTTTTCCTCTCCTTAATTTCCGAACGCCCACGCGTTCTAAGGGTGCAAACCCCTTGAGCGTGTGTACATTATAAAATAAATCGTCTGCATAAGCCAGTATCTGAATGGACATATAAAGGATTGTTCCTCTCGCCGTTACATCCATTGGAGTCTCGAATCACTTGTTCCAACGCCAGGTTGAAGAGGACGCAGGCCAGTCTATGCCCTTGTCGGAGCCCGATATAGATGTTGAATGGACTTCATAGTGAACCGGATATTTTTAGTTGGCTTATAACATTGGTCGTGGTAAACCTACATAGTCGTGTCAGTTTATTTGAGATGCCGAATTCTCTCATCTATACTACGAGTAATATAAAGAGGTTAGTTTGCACTTTGAATTGGCTACTCTAATCTTGGAAACTACTGTACCGATTTGGATCAGGTTTTCATAATTGTACAGGGTTTTTTGCCCCGGAGGTTATAGGCTACAGTTTTGTGTCAGTGGCTGATTAATTAGAGGGGAAGAGGACTTAATGGTGGGGGCAGTGGACAAGAGATCAACTGATGTGGGATCAGGGGGTGGTGTTAGAGGAGGGTCGGTTGGGTTGGAATCAGTTTGCTCGGAGCGGCAGGATTGGATTGGCAGCAAGTGGTAAGTGGGTAAGTGGGTGTGGGCGTTAGGTCAGTTGAGGTATCACTGGATGGGTGGTCAGGTGGGTGATGATAAGTATGGTGTGGGCAATGCCGGATTGATTTTTTAGCCAGTGGCTTTATAAAGTTCTTCAACGTTTATAAAATGATGGTGTAGTGAGTTTTGAAACTCAAGACATTTTTTCATCACCGGCTAACGGTGAAAATTTAATCATTTGATGATTTGCCTGTGATGAAGCCACACTGGTATTGGCCAATGATAACTTTAGTGTATTGAGCTATCCTTGCTTCAAGGATAGAGGAGAAAATCTTATACGTTCACATAAAACCTGTAGTGTATGAAATGAGCCACTAAATACGAAGAGTAACCCATAAGGTTCTCCCACTTCGGGTCGCAAAGTACGAAGACATTGCCGTAAAGAGCATACTCTAAGTACTCGCGGCCCCTATTAATATCCCGTGATAAAGCCCAGCACCCCAACCATGAATAGGTTAAGACGCAATTGGAACCCCAACGGGGGGGAAGTATTAATGACAGTATTCCTAAGGAGTGTCCCGTTCTATTCTACGCCCGACATCTCAGCCCCAGGACTTACGGTGAGTCCCATCGCTTGACCGTAGTTGTTTCTGGTCTCGTCGTTGTGAAGGAAAGCCTTCTTGACTCGAATCTGATTCGTGGATTTAGTCTTTCATGATATCGTATATCCATATTCTGAGTTTTGTAAGACACCATTCCCCGTCCACTGCATCTCCTTGATTGCTGGTTTGTCAGCATTGTACTTCGACAGGGTATCGACTAGCTGCTGTGCAGCTCGAGCTCTACACCGTGAGCTTACATTCAATGAAAAAATTCTGAAATCTTTTAGCCATTTTCGTTGCAATGGTCGACGTCGTTCATCAGTGTATCGAGGCTGATGAGGCTGGCAAGGTTATTGGCCTCGGGCCAACCTAGCTTTGAAGGGACTAGCTCGATCAATCAGCTTTTCCTGATTGGAGGAAAATTACCGGCGGCCACCAGGTGGAGGTTTCATCGCACTTCCACCAGTCGTCAGAGATAGTTACGGCCACGTGCAATTCTGATGAATCTTACGTGTTATTCCCCCTATTCAGCTGATGACTGACCACCTATCCTCATACTCAATAAATTCCTTAAATAGGGTTTTTCCTAACTACCTAAAGTTATTTGGAGCAAGTTTATTGAAAAACGAGTGGGTTAAATAAACGATTGGGACATATGTATAAAAAGTCAACACTTACTTGTACTCCCCGCCATCAGATTCGGTTATATTCTTGATGACAAGACTTCCATTCGCCAGCGCAATATATCTGCAAAAACAAAAGAAATAAAACCGAAACATAACAATAACTTAATTTGGGAAGCAATTTTCAACTTTCAATTCAATTCAACTGATTGGCCGACGTCACCGGCAGTCAAATAATTTTCTGCACGCACACACACACACCCCCTACCACATATATTTTATCACCACACTTTGATCTTTACTCGCCTGTTCTCTTTGAAATTCTTCGCCAGTGAGACACTTGCATAGAACCAGGTGAAATTTGCCGTTGGCACACTGATCACAGGACAATTCAATGTCAGCGGCATACCACCGACAGCCGTGACGTTTGCCTGAGCTGGTATACGCTTGAGAACTGCAGCAGCGAACACAAAAAGAAAGAGAGAGAGAGAGAGAGAGAGAGAGAGAGATAAAAAAACAAATCCATTTCAATTAAATGGCAAATGTCACAGCCAGCAAAACCCACCACCAACTATCCCACACTCACCAGGATATTCCACGGTAATACTTTCCGAGAGTATTGCATGTTTGAACGCATTCACCATACACCGATAGACACCATTCGATTTTTCATTGGGCGGAAGTCGCAGCGTGCCATTGGCGTAGATTTGAAAATCATTTCGTTTTCTGATGGACGTCTGCAAGCGATTGCCATTGCGGTACCAGGTGAAAAGGTAATTCCTTACATCTGAAAAGGGATTTTGGTAACATAGTATATAATTAATGGAATTGATTGCTGTTGTTTTCAAAAGCTTTTATTTAACAGACTTGACCGCTGGTTGTTTCGACTTCTTTAAGATCCTTTTTAACCAACTTTAACACAACCTAGAGAGCTAAAATGTTATGCCATGGATCTAAGTATATTACATGCGACGCGTCCGACCCAGGGCCCTAGCATGATTTCCGCCACGAGTCGTAAACTATTTCGATATCTTCTTTTCGACCCGCTTCAACTAACGCATCCTGAATTCCGCTAACGAAAAGGATATAACCGCACTTATTTATTGATATAAACGCACTCACTTAATGTCAGACTGAGTTCGACAAACAACTGTCGATCGTCAACACAATAAAGAAATGTCAATTGTCAATCAAAAACATGTCCGCCTTCTTTTTGTTGGCAGAACATTTCCCGATATCGAAATAGATGGCAGAAAGGTATCGTGTTTGGTGATTCCGAATTCACGATATCGTATAAAAGTTGTTTCGCGGCGGAAATCATGAATAAGACCCCAACGCGTTTGTCCCTTCTGGCGCGTGTAAAATTTTACTTTTTTGACATCTTTTTAGGAAACTTTCACACGTCAGCGCTAAAAGTTTGTGCCCAACTCAGTCGCAGGGGCAGCGCCCGAATGAAACGTGTGTATCGATCAATTCAAGGGTGGGCCGAAAAGTAATCGGCCTAGGCAAGAGATGGCGCTACCAGTATCAAAGCTGCAGCGTTTTATGGATGCCGTACTTCGAGGACTGGACTACGTGCATTGCTACATTGATCATCATTGGGTCTAAAGGCAAATATCTTCGCATAGTTCTCGAACGACTTAAAGAGTTCGACCTTACTATCAACGTCGCAAAGTGCTGCTTTGGAAAAAGTCCAAAAGTTAGGATACACTGTCAACAAAAATGGTATCAAGCCACCAGAGGACCGAACGGAAGCAATCTCGAATCTGCCAGACACGATGGAAATGCTACGGCGTTTTCTTGGCTAATGGAACTTCTACAGAAGCTATATACCAGAAGCTACAACAACTCAAGCTCCACTCATCCAACTCACCATGGGAGCCAAGAGGAAAGACAAGTGACCTATGCAGTGGACGAAAGCCATGCACTTGCTCATCCTCGAGTAGACGTTCCACTTGTCCTTTGTTGCGACGCTTCCGATGCAGCCATAGGTGCTAAGCACTAGACCAACGCTGTGGAGACATATCACCAAGACCAATGCACCGTCACACAAGTCCGCAGTGGCGATGGTAAATTTACATGAATTGCGATACGAATAGGCTTCTCATCCATCTTATTCCCCAGACTTGGCCTCCTCCGACTATTATAATAAGAAATAAGAAAAAAATACTTTTCAGCGCGCCCTCGCACAAAAAGGTTTGTACCCGAAAAACGATTTTGTTTTAGATTTACTTGCTTTCTTTCTTTGAAATTTATACGTATAAGTAAAGTCACGCATACGACTAAGTGACAAAAAAAATACATTACGGAGTAAGCGTTCACGAAGAGCATCTAGCCTCCACAGTGTGAAGTGAATATTTCCCATCATAACCTGGGAAAAGGTTTTCAGGGGAGAAATTACAGAATTTACAGAAACATCTTTAATTGGAGAAAACCTAATTGCAATTAATGCCACAGAATTAATATTTTGGCCTTTTTCTTATAGCCTTGTTAGTATAAGGTTTGGTTAGGCTGGCGGAAGGATACCGACCCACATCCACATACACCAGTTATGTTGCATGGTCATACCACATGGATCGAGAAGATTTTTCACCCTACCGTTGAATCAGTTGAAGATTGGAAATGAAGCATGGGAGACGATTTCTAATGTCAGTATTTGACAAGTCATTGAGATCATTGTAAAAGGAGGCTGCCAGATGGAGCTTACGTTTTTGAGAAAGAGCTGTCTCTTCAGCCAATATTTAATTTTAATGCTTGGAAAACACTGCAATAATTAGGAAGGCGTAAACACAGACCAGATTTAGCCATTTTGAGAAAATACCTCCGCCTACCATAGAGAAGCAGAGAAGGTGTAGAATGATCTCTTCCTCCTCCTCGTCGTCCAGGCAGCTTCTGCAGAAGTCATAGAAAAAATACACCAAGCTTTGCCTATTAGACAGTGCCCAGTAATTACACCTATTTAAGCACCCATGTGCAAGATGTTTAGAGAGAGTTTAAGATCGAGCCCAGGTCAAATCTGTTTTGTCGCTACACAAGTTGTTCTCTTTGACCACCTAACCACCTAAGGTCTAAGGAAACCGTCTTTATCGTCTACATTCTTGGCAAACTCCTGAGTCCCACAAGGCAACCATCTAGGCCCACTTCTCTTCATTCTGTCTATAAATGATCTTGATAGGGTCATCAAACATTACGCCCCCTCAATTTACGCTGACAATACTAAATTATGCTAACCCATTTCTTCCCCACAAGACTCCTATCTCCAACAGAAAGACCTAGACAGTTTTTCGACCTGGTGCCTCCCAGACATTACCTTCTGTTCTTGGTTCTGTCAAACGGTAGTCCAAAGAATTTTCCAACCCTTATGTGACCAGATCCCTATACATCACGTTTGTCCGTCCCGTCCTCGAGTACGCTAGTCAGGCGTAATCCCCCTATCATCAAGTTCATCTGTCCAGAAGCGAGAGTATCCAACGTCGTCGTCCATGACCGCCACATCCTCATAAGCTTGAAGAACGCACAGACATAGCTGATATTTTTTTCATACATCGTCTCCTTTGAGGCTCCGTCGATTGGGCGTCTATATACAACTCGATTTTCTTCTAATTCTAAAATCTCTTTTATCTAACGACACCTTACCATGTACTGTTCTAATGAACCATCCTCCCTTATGATGCGAAAGGGTAACTTAAACCTTACTGTTTTCGATTTTACCCGCAGCACTCCCTACCTTCAACTTGATCTCCTCCGCCACCTTCCTAGCTTTAGATGTTAGCTTTAATTCTTAATCTTAAGTCTTAAGTTTTCAATGATGTTAGCTTTAAGTTGTAGCTTTTAATAAGCCGAGTAAATGGGAGCTACTGCCCCCACCAAATTTTCTGAGACGGCATTAGGAACGTCATCCACATAAGCGATCACTCTGCATCCATCCCTTTTCAGGCATTTCACTAGCTCATTCACCACTAAGTTTCATAGAAGGGGGATAGAACTCCCAACCTTGCAGGGTTTCTCTGCAGACAAATCTTTTGGCAGATAATACACCCAGTTTTAATGATCCGACTTGTGAGCAGAAGATTCATCAACTCGCCAAGCGAGCCGTCTACCTTCACAGTCGACAACAATGCAGCTGCGATAGCAGATGTGTTGACGTTGTTAAAAGCACCTTCAATGTCCAGGAATGCTCCTCCTTGTGGTGCAATGTACTACTTGTGGTGAAGTGAATATTTAATAGAATGCACTAACGTATGCAGAGCTGTTTTTAATGATTTGCCTTTGCATGCATATTGCTGATCAGTAGATAGAAGTCTTTTATCAATGCTAGTGCATAAGTGGATATCAATCAGTCATTCTTAAGTTTTTAAAAGGAATGGTGATAGACTGATAAGTCTGAGATCTTTTGAAATAGTGTGGGAGCATTTGCCCACACCATTTTCACTTCTCTACATATATCTGGAATGTGGACCAATGTATTAGTATTTGTAAAAATGGCTTTGATTTCAAAAAGATGAAAATTTATGCTTATCCTTCAAATACATTTAAAATGTTCTTCAAGTTGACCTTGTTTGTGCCAACCCTGGCTGAATGGCTATACAGAGAAATCTACTTTCGGAATCTTGTTTCCGTTGAAATATTTTTATCACTATCGTAAACATCTGCAATCCTTTAATAACTTATATCCATCTACAAATGATAAACAAAAAAACCAAAAAAAAAGTTCCATCCCTTTCGCGACATGACCGAGACACGAAACATGAAGGCTATCTATCCCCTTTCGCGACGATGCAATGTAACATAAAATAAAACTTTTTCCACTCTTAGCCAAACCAAAAAAAATTTAAAATAGAAATCAAACCGAAAAGTATCCAGTATCATGAGAATATCGTCGTTATCATAAAAATAAAATGTACACAGCACAACATGAATGGAATGGTGCGGGCTACTTACCAAGCAACGACGAATCCTCGACATCAACTGTTACGGAACACGGCAGATAGTGCGGCAAACTGTGTTGTGTGATTTTGAGTCTTGTTACTTGTGGATTTTCAATTTGTAGCAATGGCCCGGATATCCCAGAGTTACCAAAAACAATGGCATCAACTGAAAAAGATAAGAAGGATGGAAAGGAAGGCAAAGTATTAATAGGTTACGAACTGAATGTGGCGTACGTTAGGAAAAAAAGGCAGAACACCTCTGTTGGCCATTAGTTAATTAAAAATAATAATGAAACGAGATACTTAAATTGAAGCTGCCAATGGAGGAGAGCTGCCAATTAGTTAATGTTATGCTTGTCACGTGAGCTGATGTAATCATGTTGTGTTAGCGGGCGATGTCAAAGAAGAATTGAAAAGTGTGTTAAACCAAAATGATTAGAGTAATTCCTATGCATAGTACAGAGACGGATTTGTGTAAGTCAAATACATATCTCTATTTTGCAGGCCATTCTAGTGCACGGATGTTGTTCACTGATGAGTAAGAATGCAATATGGATAAAAAAAAAAAAGAATAAATTTTAATCCGTTGGGGTTATTACTGCAGCTGAATGGCCAGAAATGCACAAAGTATTATTAATTTAATATAATTGTTTGGATGGTTTCTCAATAATTTTGCGTTAACAATTATTATCATCTCTTTCTATAGGAACAGCTGAACGATATAACGCTCCTTCCTACTAAGACTCGGATAGAGACAACAAAATTTCTCGCGTCGGGTGAAGAAATGGTTTTTTTTTTATCGGTCGTGGTATCGAGTTACGAATGAAGGAAGTCTGGTTAATAAAAGCCAGGTTATGGTTGGAGCGGTAGTAAACATTACAAAATACAAGATTCGCCACTCGAAATGTTACCGAATACACGCTGCTGTAGCTGGTAAACAGCTGATGACAGCGTGTTCATATTTTGGTAAACGTTAGTCTGCCAAGTTGTTTACAGGGCTAAAGAAGCATATCATATACGTCCAATTGAAAACAAATACCTCCAAGTGCAATTGAAAAAAGTGTTATGGAGAGATAAGTTCGGGAAAAGTTAAGGGTAACTGCAATATTAATTCTGATAATCACAAGCTTTTTTTATTTCTGGATCTTTAAATGATTCGGTGGAATCTCAAAACAATACCAATGTGCATAGTTGTGAATAATAATAAATTTTCCTTCAAGTGGGTTACTGAATCAGATGTAGTCTCTGCTATAAAGTACATAAAATACAACGCTATTAGTTTGATTGACTTCGTGTTTAAATATTGATTATATTCAATTTGTTAAAATTCCGACATTTTCCGTAATCTTGGATAATTGCTAAAGTTCTGTTGCTAAAAAGCCGAATAAATTCAGCTCGTGCAAAGATTCCTGACCGATAAGTACATTGCTCTGGCTATCAAAAATTATGGTAATCTTACTAAAGGAAGAAATGTTAAGATTTGTTAAAAGTAACAACTTGTTTTGTCCAGTTTAATCTGGTTTTAGGAAGCACTATACTTGTAAGACTGCATTTATTTTAAATATTTTTAACAAGCCGCTGTTAAAAATAATTGATGATAGCCGCGAAAGGTTCGATAGATAGATAGGATTCGATAGATTACTTTTCGGTATCTGTTTGACTTCTCTAAAGAATTTAATTTGTATTAATTTTGAGACGCATATAAAGTTTTTAACAAATGAAATGAAACGAAATATGAAATAAAATATGTTGAATAACTAACGCGCATATTTCATTTGATAGATCATTTCTTTAGGAAGACATAGGTGTAGGTCGAGACATCTCTATCAGCTGGCCAATCTTAGTCAAAGGGAAAGGAAAAATTTCATGAAAATTGGAAATGTTCACACAAAAGTCTAATAGATGATTCCTTTAGGAAGACACGGGTGTAGTTCACTTTGGTGAGACATGTCTGTGAGCTTTCCAATCTTCTTTACGGAACCTCTAAACTCCATACATATTTCAGGAAAACTTACAGTTGTTCACAATAGTACACAAAGCTTCTTTCTCTTCCTAAGTATATTATAAATTTATTATTTGTTAGATCAGCTCTAAGCCCAATTCTATTTTCTTTATTCATTAATGACATCATACGATGGTAGTCCCAGAAGTACTAGACCTAAGAAAGAAAACACAATAAATTTGGGGAAAAAAATCTTTATTTCTCTACATAGTCTCCTTTTAGTTCGATACACTTTTCCCAGCCATGTTCAATAGCTTCGATACCCTGTTTATAATGAGAATCGTCGAGCTCCCTATAATAGCCATCAATCACAAACTCCACCTCTTCATTGTTGACAAATCTTTTACCACCGAGCTATTTTTTTTAAGTTCGATAAAAGAAGATAAAGAAGAAATAATTGGAACTTTAACTCATTGCTTTTGGCCATCACAATGACGGATGTCTAAATTGGTGCATTTTCTTGATGAAAGGAAACTTTTTTCTTCGCCAAATGCGGCTGTTTTTTCTTATCATCTTTCAAACGCTGCAATAAGTTCGCATAATACACGCCGATGATTGTTTTTCCTTTCGGTAGATAATAATAATAAATAATAATAAAGCCATGAACTTGCCTACAGATGGAACTGTCTTCGCCTTTTTTGCAGCCCCCTCTCAATCCATTGTTTTGACCTGTTCCTTCGTCTGATGGACTCATGTTTTTTCCGGCGCAGGGACTTGGTGTCATATGAAGGATAGTAAAAATACCGTCCATTTTTAAAAAAAAATGGGGCTAATAAGTCCCAGGGACATAAGTCCAAAAAGAAAAAATTGGGGCTTATGTTCCGGGAAACGTGGTGCGTTTCCAAAAAAAAGTCAAATCGAATCTCACCCCATCGGGACATAAGACCTCAAAAATATGTTATCTCTCCGAAAAATTTTTTTGGACTTAAGTCCCGATCGGTTGGGACATAAGTCCCCAATTCAAAAGTAAATATTGGGACTTATGTCCTGGGGAAAAGGAGCCATTTTATGTAATGTAATGAAAGTCCACACATTTTTTTTTATTTATTATCTCTCCGAAAATTTGGGACTTATATCCCATCTTCGGCAAAAAATTTTTGCACTTAAGTCCCGATCGGTTGGGACATAAATCCCTAATTCGATTTGGGACTTATGTCTCATTTAAGTGGGTCCTAAGTCCCAAAAGTAAATATTGGGACTTATGTCCCGATTTTTTGCACTTAAGTCCCGATCGGTTGGGACATAAATCCCTAATTCGATTTGGGACTTATGTCTCATTTAAGTGGGTCCTAAGTCCCAAAAGTAAATATTGGGACTTATGTCCCGAGGATATATTTCCCGGGGACATATGTCCCTGCGTTGTTTCATCCACGGTTATGAATCGACGCAAAATCTCAGCTTTATTGTTGTGAAACATAGCCAAACACTCGATTGAAACATCCTTACGACGCTGCTTTTGTTCCCATTGTGACTAATCCCATCTTGCGCACAGCTTTCTAATGTCCAAATTATCAGTCAACATGCGATCTACAGTACTTTTTGAAATGCTTGCCATGTCTGCTAGCTCAAGCACTTTCAGTCGACGGTTATCCAATACCATTTGGTGAATTTTTTTCACCATTTCTGGTGTACTCACCTCATTTAATCGACCACTGCGATGTTTGTCTTAGAAACTCTTACGGCCTCGCTTAAACTCTGCC
Organism: Nephrocerus scutellatus; assembly: GCA_947095585.1. Lineage (NCBI taxonomy): Eukaryota > Metazoa > Arthropoda > Insecta > Diptera > Pipunculidae > Nephrocerus > Nephrocerus scutellatus. The sequence goes on from OX352761.1 coordinate 100,285,180, forward strand.
ACCTAATATTTTATTGTTACAAACGAAGGAGCAGACTCCCCCAGAGTTAAATCTAGCTCCGTTTTGATGTTGTTTGGATTGTGAGCGTTCACTATTGATGGCTGCCGTATAAATACTAAACAACGTAGCGTCGTCAAACGTCAAATTTAAGCTTTGTAAGGTTGGTTCTTTCTACCACAGTCATTCTTTATAAATAAGAACCGCTATCTATAATACCTACGTCAGGTCTGGTACTTCTGAGACTACCCTCATAACATGCATCACGTCGTCATAACGCAACAAAATTGGTTAAAATCCAGCTCGTGTCTGCCGGAAGCGAACGGTACGGGGCGTAGAGAAAAATTAACTAAACTTGAAGCCTTACAAGATACCTAAAGTACAGAATTTAGCACAGGTAGAAGAGGTAGTTCGTCTCCAACGATCAAAATTACTGAAAGCCTTACACGCAAGCAGCGACCTCGAATGGATTAGGCCGCTGTAGCTAAAATTGTCGATCTCCGCTCGCTTTTATCATCTGGCAACCAAGAAAAAAAGGTGTAAAATAATGCGTTGGGCCTACAGTCAATTCGGAACCAACCTTTCGACATTCGACATTCGACATTCCAACAGGACACCGATCCACAAAGCTGGTTTGACCCAAAAATTCTTACAAAATTACGTTATTTCTTTGCAACAGTGGCCTTCATACTCGCCTGATTTAAATCCGATGGACTTCTCTAATGGTTTATCTTGGAGGCTTACGATACGATACGATAAGGAGTTGATGTGTGTTTAAGCCAGCTGCACGGGTATTTTGTGCAGATGGTAGCTGCAGGTATAATATCCCGTCAATGCTTCACACACGATTCTCAATTCTTGTTTTTTGAGCTTCAAGCCCTCTTTTGCTCTTATGTTGTTGTAGTTCATGAATTTCTTTAAGTGTTTTAGACGCTCTATTTGTTTGCCAGAAGTTATTTGTGCAGTTTATTACCTATTTGACTTTATGACCGAGTTGTTAAAGCGAATCAAACGGCTTGGTCCTATGAATGAAGTCACAGCTCGTTTTTTTTCCATAAAGTCGGCCATGTCATTTTCAGTGTGCCCCTCGTAACCTTATTGCTCTTTGGTACTCTATTTAGGGCATTGTGGCATACGATTACCGCCTTTGATCGGAATTCATATTTGTTTAGTAATTTAAGAACGGCTTGACTGTCGGAGTTATATTTATTTTTGTCCTTTTTACCCTTCATGTCAGCCAATTTTTCGTATCATCATTTATTGCGTAAAGTTCTGCTTGGAATATCGTGTAGTCTTTGCATAGTGAATGTTTTTGTGGCACCTATATTCCAATATTCCTGCTCCTTCACTTGTCTTTTATCCATCGGTGTACCATTCTTGGGAGTCGTATCGATCCACTTTGGGTTTGTTTTCCATTCATCCCTTTTGGGATTGATGGATTCATATTTGAGCGTAAAGCTTATTGTTAGGCTTGTTTGGAGGCTTAGGTGTTTATGAAAGTGTCACAACATAAAAGTCAATCGATCGTTGGAAATGTCAGTTAAGATTATAATTTCGAAAAGGTCTAGAAGTTGTTCTCTCAGAGAAACGCTAATATAGAAGAGGTAAACAGGAACTGACTTACTTTAGCAATCTAAGAGTACAAACCAGTAGTCATAAACAAAGATTAAAGATTTTCTTTATCAATTTCGGAGTAATAAATCTTTAATTTGAAGATTTTAATGTAAAATCATTAATCTTTTGAAGAAAATAAACATTAATCAGCGTCGGATAACGACAAGCTGCCAGACATCATGTAAACAATATATCACGCACGAGTTGTCATAGGATTAACGCACACAAACACACATGATGGAAAGAAAATGCGTTAATAATACATTAGATATTGAAGCGGATATTATGAGTTTCCCAGCAGCAGATATCAGGACAGCAAAAATAATACGTCAACTGTGACACTAATAGTGCTGATTGCCGCCCGCCAACACAAACAGGTCTGAGCAGGAGGAACAGAATGAGCAGGAGGAGCAGAAGGAGCAGGAGGAATTAGCGAGTACAAAACTCGACCGATATATCATTTGGTTCGCATTATTAAAATGCGAACGCTAATGAAACGAGTATAAAAAAACAGCCCAATGCCGCCGCACAACCACAACCACGACGCATCGAATTTCAATCACACTGCTCTTCTGGCCTCTTTGACAACACAAACACACACAGGCCCAGAAAAAATCATCATCACCAGCTTGAAATTCTTAGTAAATGGACGTGAGTTTTATTATTTCTTTCTGATCTCTCATCTCAGTGGCATACCACCTCACCAAATTATGTAATACATACGAGGGAGTGTGCATATATATGACAGTGTGCGGTATGCTGCCGGGTATCTTTGCGTCGTGTGTACAAAAACCCATGTGGGGTAATTCAGTTCCAAGGATGAGATGATTGCGATTGCCTCTCAAACATGTGCGCAGTGATTCCATTTATTTGTGTTGCTTTTAGTGGCAATATTTTACTTTTATTATCCTGGAGATGTCCTTCAAAACTGTGAGCATGAGTAATGAATAAGGCAGCAGCATGTTTCTGTTAGCAGTACATTAAAAAAACATTGTGTGGCTCAGCAGTCCGCTGCCTTACTTAATTCAGTAGACTTTATGGCAAAATATCGACCTTCGGAAATTAAATTTCCTCAACAATTCCTGCTTGCTGAACTTTATCAAAGAATTTGATTGATTGGCTACGAATATTAAATGTATCCTTTTGCCTTCTGTTTTTGGTAATAAATCTCTTTCCCATTCTCGATTTCAAGCTGATGTCACTACGATCGAAATTGCTTAGTTTTGGCTTACGTAACCTTTTAATTGACGCTTTATTTGCCAAGCTACCATAAAACTTTCTTTAAAAGTTCCTTTTCCTAATGCAGGAAATCGAAATTGCTGGGTTTTGGCATAAGCAACCTCTTAATTGAGGCTTTATCTGCCAAGCGACCATAAAACTGTCTTTAAAAGTTCCTTTTCCTAATGCAGGATATCGAAATTGCTTAGTTTTGGCTTACGCAACCTTTTAATTGAGACTTTATCTGCCAAGCTACCACAAAACTTTCTTTAAAAAAAGTGCCTTTTCCTAATGCAGGGAATGCCGCCGGAGCCTAACAACCTCAATTCTGTGCTTGATATCAGTATCATGGTGGCTATATAGTTTTCGCATACAAACTACTGAATACTGCACATACGACTTTACTCTCGAAGGCGGCTAAGACGTCAGAGTGCTCTTGCACCCCATTCTCAGATTTTTGATATTTGAGTACTGGGTACGAATTTTGGTCGCAAATGAGCAAAGCTCACATCTTAACCGCAAGTTCGTAGTATTAGTAGATGTTGTGTGAAGTAGTATAATTTTTGACGCATGCGCATGATTTGATTTTGCTCTAATGTCAACAGCAGTGTTACTCGTTGCTTCCACCTCAAATAACAATAATTCTACAATAAAATAATTTGCGTGTGTGAGTAAAATTATGGAGTTATCGCAGAAATGAATTCATGGCAATAATTTAAAGAATAAATTTAGAACACATGTTATCGTATATGAGAACAAATTTGCTTTTGTTGCATCTGATTCTTAAGGTAATATGTTTTCTAAATATTGTGTTTGGTAGTGCATAAGTTGTGGTTTCGTTCATAATTTCGGTGATCATAGCTAACAATTATAACGCCCACTAATACATATGTTCTAAATTTTCTCTGCCTACGTCTCGGTTTTTGCAATGCTATTTTAATTTCAAATTTCGCCGTTTTGATTTGTGCTGACCTTAAAAATCGCTTAAAATAATCCTACGGCATTTTCCCTTCAATTCGGCTCACATTTATTGTGGCATTATTTGAAGCCACTTTAAAACCTATTCTCATACCTACCAAATATACATAAAAAATTTCATAACAATCGGTCGAGCCGTTTCAGAGCAGTTGAGACCCACACACCGTGACACGAGATTTTTATATATTAGATTGTTATTTAAGGTGGAAACAACGAATAACACTTTGGTGAGACTTTCTCACAACTCACCTAGTTTTGAGTGCGAGTTGTCGTCTACATGAGACAAAAGCGAGCCGATTCAGAATTTGTACTAGAATCGTGTTATTAAAATTTCACTAACCCTAAGAAAGAAAAAAACATCACACCACATTAAAACTGTATGCTATACACCTCGTATGTGTACGAACTGACGTCTCACGTTCCGGTTAGTTATACACATTTGCGACCAAAATTCGTACCCTGGTATGACAATTGTATTATACACCAGCGGCTTTGATTTTGTTTTCAAACGCCGCGTTTTTTTATAATTCGAGGACGCGTAAAGAGGGGTTCTCACTCTTACAACGCTCGGCTATATGCTTGGTACAGCGTGTGCGTTAAGGATAAAGAAAGGAAAGTCTATGAGCTTGTGTTCGGAATGCCTGTGGATCCTAGCGGCATGGGAAAACAGACTGAAGAACGAATCTCTGAACTTAACTGTACGTCCAAAAATGGGGTTGAATGGGTGAACTTCGGGAGAGTTGGCATACAACTATATTGAGCACCACTGATTATAGAAGCGATAAAATAGCGACAAGCAGAAAACGTTCCTGCGGTGATCAAGCGAACCTTATGACTTGGCAATGTTTTCGTCACCGCACGGTTTTGTATATTTTGTAGCAGATGTAAGGTAGTCTTAGGCGCACCTAATCAGATGTGAAAATTGTACTCAAGTTTGGGGCGAATAAACGCCTTGTAGATAGTAACCGGTGACAAACGGTGATGATGATGCGATTATAGGTCCTTAGCCTCTCGCATCACAACTCCCATCTTATGCGTCCACGTCGCGTCACTGGAAACTCAACCAAATCAAGTGAACGATTTCGGTACCCAATTCGATTTGTCTTACCTTCGGTCGGGGCTAAATAAGAAGGGGACTCGCCTTGGTCGGCGGCGGTTCATGTCGACCTAGGTTTTGGTTGGCCAATCACCACTCAACTGAATTAATTGATTCTTGAAAATAATACAATTCTCAGGTACATATCGAATCTACCAACAATGACCTTTGAATCACGGAAAAAATAAATTTTTTAAAATTCAAAATTTTTCTACTGCTTTCAGTGGTTATTTGCCAAGTGAAATGCTGTCTCCAATACCCATCCATTGAATGGTCAGTTTTCTTGTTTGTTTAACAAATAACTTCATTTAAGATTTTTGCAAGTACGGCGGCACAAGAACAGAAATCAGTTGAAATAAAATATCGCGTGTGCTTACGATGATAAAATAAAACTTAATAATCCTAGCCACGGGGAGTAAAGTACCGCAAATCAAAGAAATATTCCCAGCAGGTGGTATGAATGAAGGCAATCCTTAGATTCGCGGAACTTATAATGCAATGGAGATGAGATAACATCTAATCAATGGCATTGCAGGTTATGTCACAGGCCACATAACCCAAACCCCTGATGGGCGCGCTGTGGTTGCCATTACGAGTCCCGGAGCCCAGTGGCAATGGTCATTATAAATACAATTTATTCGATTGAGTTTTAAGTTTTCAATTCGCATTGGCGTTGAACGGACAAACATCAAAACAAACGGTCCCTCATAATCGTCGATTCTCAGAAGTATTTTTGACTCCTATACTGTCCGATGTTGCTCTTGGCCATAATACTCGTAACACAATATATACAAAGAGAAAAGAGAAATTGTTAATACTTTTATACTTCATTATTTATAATTCTTGTAGTTGTGCTTGCGTCAACGATGTGCGCCTGCAGGGTAAGCAGACTTATTCTACAGCTCTAAGCAAACGCAGTTCATCGTCAAGTATTTAAATGTTGGTAGTTGGTGGATTCATCGAAGATGAAAATTAATGCAGTCGACTCCATCCCTGTCATTAATAATAATATTTGGCGCGACAGACCATTGCGGTCCAAGGCCTAACTTCTCGCGACCATTTGTGCTGCGCATGTATATTTTTGGACCTACAATTTAAGGCCGGATCCGAACGGCGAAGAATTGAGAAGCTTTCCGTGACAAGGTATTACTCTCGGAACGTTAGTCACCCATTCGCGAGAGGTGGGACACCGTGAAAAATACTTTTGGTGTTGCTGGGATTTGAACCTGAACCTCCTGCGCAGCAGCCATGTGCACTACCACTGAGCCACGACGCCCACATCCCTGCCATTACCATTTGTTAAATTTTACTACACAAATGTGAAGTTAAGTCAAGTAAACATACATCGGGTTTTTGTGGCATAACCGCATCAAGGCGTCAGCAGTCAACAGAGCAATCATAGCGGTTTTATTTGCTGAATATATGTTATTTAAGTTTTTCCTTAAGGCTCTCCGATTGCATGTTTGAGGATGCACCAGAAAACCCTCCGCTGACCACCACCCCATAGCGGTGATTTTCTATCAGTATTCATCTCAGCGCCCCCGAAAACTATGGAAGCGACACTAATATCGGTAACCGCCCCATCACAATACAAATAATATATAATCTCTACATTTTTAAATTCGCTATATTAACATCGCGTGCCCGTGTCGTGGAATCTTGCGATCAATTTTTAACCCACTTCCCAAAGGCCGATTTTATTAAAATTTTGCACACATGTGTGTTTCCGAAGACAACACTTTCTATTAAAATTTTGGGCGCCTCGGGCCTCAGGGTCGATGGGTGCCCATATATTTTTTTAAAAAATTAACCCGTCTTTCTTTAAATTGTATACACATGTGTATCTCCGATGGACAACACCTTTTGTAAAAAAATTTAGTCATGGGGTCCCTAACAATTTTTTAAAAAATTAACCCGATATCTCCGATGGACAAATTGTTTGGATTGAGCGGGCCCTGAGGGCCGAGGGGTGCCCATATACATTTTTTAAAAATAAGACCGATTTCCTTCAAATTTTAAACACATGTGTACCTCCCCGATGGACAAAACATTTTGTATTTTTTTTTGAGTGATCAGGCCCTTAGGCCCGAGGTGTGTCCAAAAAGTTTTGTCCATCAGTGATACACATGTGTTTAAAATTTGAAGAAAATCGAGCTAATTTTTAAAAAAATAATATAGGCATACCTCGGGCCTCAGGGCCTGTTCACTCCAAAAACTTAACAAAAATAAAAATTTGAAAAAAATCGGGTAAATTTTTTTGAAAAAATGTTTATGGGGCCCCACGACCCCGGCCACCAAAATGTTTGCAAAAAGTGTTGTCCATCGGAGATACACACGTATATAAAATTAAAAAAAATCGGGCCCAATAACCCGCCTGTCGACCGGGGTCTCCAAAATTTTTACAAAAAGTGTTTTTCATCGGAGATACATACGTATATAAAATTGGAAGAAAAATTAAGTTTGTCGTACAAAACTACATCAAATTTACCTTAAAAAATTGAGAAATTCTTTTTTAATATCATAGAAAGCTGATATTAGGGGGTTTCCCCTTTGTTTTCTTCAATTTTCAATTTCTTCTCCGTATCAGGAAATAGAAGTCTATCTTTCACTCAGTTTCTGTCACTTAATTAAGACAATCGGTTTTTGTTCACTATTCACCATTATTTTAAATTGCCAATGGGATTTGTGTGTAGTTAAAGAGGTTCTTGTAAAAAAAAAAGAATTATGCACCTTGCATGCTTGGAAATAAAGTTGTGTTTCATCTTTAAATTGTCTTCTTTATTATTACTTCCGACCAGCCAGTTAGTTAGTTCACTTCACCAAATGGCCCACACAAGCAACAACATTGCATAGAGTAGAAATATATCGTGACGTGATAATTGGACAAGACAATTGCAGGTAGCTGATACCAAGACCAACACTGATGATCATAGAAATTACCGGCTGAGTAAGTAAGAAATAATTTGCACTCCACCTGGCTCAAAATATTCGCATAAATTAAACCACAACGGGTAACTAGTTGCTACTTCTTCTTGTTGATAGACAAATATATATATATATATATATTGTGTGTGAGTGTAGATGAAATATGCAATCATCGGGATTCGGGAAGACACGCAAGTTGTACTCTGTTCAAACTTTATTCGCTGTAATCATCGACTCATCGTGGTCGTTTGAGTGTTGCTAAGTTATGGAAATGGAAAAATCCTTTATAGCTAGTCTTAGTTAGCAGTCTAACCTAATGCAATTCCTCGGGAAGAGTTGCTTCCTTACAAGACTCTGTGTAAAAAAGTGTGAGTGATGTGCCAAAAGATTTTGTGTACATACTTTGTTTGGCTTGGCATGGTTGGGTGTTACTAACAAAATATTTGGCTCTACAAGTGCGGTCTCTCCTATTACTTAAAGTACACTGAACTATAAAATGTGTTCTCGGGTTAAATATTATTATTATTCGTTTCAAATGTGAATTTAAATCCTTCGCTTCGTAGTGATGAGGAAATAATTACTCTTTGGCCGGCTTGGTACACACTCTCTATGCAGGTACAACTTTGAAATATGTTAATTTTGACTATAAATGAGCTACTAAGTTGTAAAAGGGTCCTTCCTGGCTGTTCTTCTGGTCTAATCAAAAGTTATTTTTGTAAGTAATGTATCTTCTGTACTGTGACCAAGCGGCAAGCGGTTGACTGAGATAAGGTGTCTTTTAATTGGCTTATAGAAAGTTAGTAAAATTTGCATATTACCACATTAGAACAACAGCCCCGAGGCAATCAATTACAAGCTGCAAGAGTAATATAATGCAACAGGATTTTAGTTTAATAAAAAGAGATACAGGTAGTTATAAAATGAATGAAAAGACAGAGAGAGAGAGAGAGAGAGAGGAGGGTAACCTTTTTTTAATTAACTCCAAAGCAGTCTTCAGTTTATGTGTAATATGCTGTGAACTTCTTGGAACATCTGCAGCAAGTCCAATAAAAGACATGTCACGATGCATGTTTGTAACACCCAGAAGAAGAAAGGTGGTAGCCAACAACTTTAACGACTCAACTAATTTCACTGACTAATTATATATGTAAAGTAGATACCCGTGTATGTAGCAAATTCTTGCTCATTATTAAAGCTGAATGCAATGTTCAATATTACTATTATTCGTACATAAAACCATGTTAATCTCCTGAGCTGCTTGCATTTAAAATTTATGCACGAGTCAGAAGTTAAAGGTTTTCAATTATCTTAATGTTTTTATTTTCTAGTGTGGGTTGAGAAAAAATGCACAGCATTATTAATAACATATGCTTGTCAAGTCAATATTTAAGCAAAAGTTTTTGTTGCTGCTTTTGCAACCAACTGCTTTTGCAACCAAGTTATAAAATAGTTCCTTAAGTACATTAGTTTCTAAACCCCAAGCCATTACCTTCAATTAAATTTTATTTCAGGTTTTAATCCCTTACAGGAAGCAAGAAAGGCGGGCTAAGTGGCCCTCTCAAAAAACAAACATGCTACGCATATGTTTATTTCACTTATCAACAGTTTGTGAAGTGGGAACCAACTTAACTTTAATCAAATCTTCCTTCCTTTGAATTCTTAATACATTTTCATGTATGTAAGAGCAATATCATCAATGAACGCCTCATATTTAAAACTTAAAAAAAAAAAGAATTAATATAAATTAGAAATAGAAATAATAGGGGACCCAAAACAGAACCTTGCGGTACACCATTTCTCAGTTGCCCAGAAGTCATTTATTTTACCTGGTATTTGGCTTAACTTTAAAAATGACACACACCGAAATCATAGTACCCTTAAACCGCCATTGTATAATTTGGCTATTCAGGGTCAACCATGACAAATGCTTTAGTTATATGAATGTCCGTACTAACCAATTCAGAGATTTCTTCTTTAGCCGGACGATAGTTATGTTTGAATGAATTGCCTGATTCTGTGTTTCCGCATTTGTGCTGCGCTAAACATTATAAGGGTGAAATTCCCTTTAGCGTGTGTACATTATAAAAAAAATATCCTTAAAAAGTGCCACAGTCGAATTTAATTCAGTTCTCTATACAGATGACATCAACCTTTTAAGATCCCGTCTAATTGCCTAAATATCATAATTAGTCGACCTGTTTTAGACCCAAAGTGTTCTTCCGCATAATATTCATTATTCTTCAAGAATAAATTACTAGTTTTTGGAAAAATGTAGAAAAAGTAAAGTAGTGATATATGTAATAGGGAGGTACTGACATTTTTTTTATTTCCTTCTTTAAATAAGAAGGTATGACTTTTTATAGACTTTGGAATTTTTCTTCTAGCGAATTTTAATTATAAAGATAGCACAAGACATGTATAACATGACAGAGTTTGGCATTAAGCTCTTCTGTCCAAAATGCGTGCTTACGGAGTTGATGATAAACTGCTTTACTGGATTAGAAGCTATCTTTTAGACCGCTCAATTCAACTTGTATTGGACGGTTTTAAGTCTAAAGTACATAACTTAAATGCAGGCGTTCCCCAGGGCTCTGTTTTTCCCAGTCACTCTTTCTCAGTTTTGTCAATGATCTCTTATCTGTGATTTCTAATTCAATTCACTATTTCGCTGACGACAGCACTCTCAGCTTCTCATATAAGTTTGAGGAACTTCCCTCCGCTTACAATGTGGAACTCAAACAACTACGTATATTAAGCATGCCAAATTCTGACCTAGACAGACTAATACAATGGGGAGAAATAAATCGAGTAGAATTTAACGCTTCGAAAACCCAATGCTGTCTCCTGTTGTCTAAGCGAATCCTAAATCCCATGCCATTATCCATGAATGGCACTTGCATCGAGCACACTGAAAATCTCCAAATTCTCGGTATGTGCGTTAATGATAAGCCCTCTTGGAATGACCACATATTTACCGTCGCCAAAAATGCTGCGAAATGTTTAGGTTTTCTGGCCCAATGCAAGAAATATTTCTCTCCCTCTGATCTGGCTACTATCTACAATGCTTTTATTCGCCCTAAACTTGAATACAATTGTCATATTTGGTCTGGTGCGCCTAAAACTACCTTGCATCAGCTAGATAGAATACAAAACAGCGCGATGAAACTTATCTGTGACGAAAACATTGCGAAATCAATGGATTCGCTTGAACACCTCAGGAACGTTTCTTCCCATCTTCGGACGTACAGTTAAGTTCAGGGATTCGTTCTTCAGCCGTACAACACGTATGTGGAATGCTCCGCCAAGCGCTGCCTTCTCACATCACTATGATTCACAGGCATTCAAAACACAAGCTCATAGACATCTCATATTTTATCCTCCTTCTCCTTAACGCCCACGCTGTGCCAAGCATATAGCCGAGCGAACTCCTTGAAGCGTGCGCGAATTATATACAAAAAAAAAAATTAATTTTATTTTTTAAATTCTCTATATTAACTTCGCGTGCCCGTGGATTTGTTTGTCTTTCTGTTTGTCTTTCGTGGAATCTTGCGATCAATTTATAACCCACTTCCTAAAACACGATTTTATTAAAATTTTGCACGCATCTGTATTTCCGGTGAAAACAATTTCTATTAAAATTTGGGGCCCCTCGGAACTCAGGTTCGAGGGGTGCTCATATAATTTTTTTAAAAATTGACCCAATGTTTTTTAGATTTTATAAAAATGCATATCTCCGATGGGAAACACTTTTGTAAAAAATTTGGAGTGATCGCGCCCCGGAATCGAGGGCTCCGGTATAATTTTTTTTTAACAAATTTACCCAATTTTCTGTAAACCCGAGCTCGGAAGTCAATCAAGGTTGCACAAATCTTCTCACCATTGCTTTTCACAATTGTCATCGACTGGGTGATGAAAATAGTAACCCGTACTCCATCGGCTATGCCATGGAATGTTTTTCACCGCTTAGAAGACCTGGACTATGCCGATGATATCTGTCTCCTATCACAATCGCTAGGTGACATGGAGCGAAAATTAAACTCACTAGAACTCCACGCTAACAAAGTGGGTTTAAAAATTAACGTCTAAAAAACAAAACTACTAAACGCTAGTGGAACATGTGATCTATCGATTGACGGACACCAGATAGAGGAAGTCGATAAGTTTTGTTATTTGGGCAGCTGGATGTCAAAAAATGGTGGTGCTGAGTCGGATGTGTGCTCTCGTGTAAACAAGGCGCGGCACTCCTATGGTATGCTAAATAATATCTGGAACTCCTCGCAAATCTCCCGGAAACTGAAGCTAACGATCTTCAGATCTAACGTTCTCTTAGTACTCTTGTATGGCTGCGAAACGTGAAAAGTCGCAGAGTCAATTGCGACGCGCCTCCAAGTCTTCGTCAACAGGTGCTTAAGGCGGATGCTGGGAATAAGGTGGCCGGGCATTATCACCAATCAAGACTTGTGGAGAGTATTGCAGCAGGAAGCTGCGATAGCAAGACATGGAAAAGGACAATTGAAGAGGAAGAAAGATCCCAGGGGATAGAGTGGCGTCTCTCGAAACCTCAGGCGATAAATCGAGTTCGTTGGCGGGCGTTTGTAGAAACCCTATGCTCCCCCGAGGAGTAAAGGAAAAAATTGAGAAGAATTAAGAAATAACATTTAAGTCAAAGAAAAGTGATCTGAGTTTTTATAATCAAGAACCTCTGAACCTCTTTTCATGACATCGTAAGAAGGTATGAAGGTATGAACTTTCAGTCGAATTCGTTCCTCGAGCAAACTCATAAGAATCAAATAAATCTTGGCATCTCTGTCCGAATGCTTCAATATATCATGGGTATATCAGCTTTAACTGTTCAAGCTATCGCAATAGTCGCTGGCAACGATTAGAAATTGTTGTGAGTATTTTAGTTACCTCCTTGTTCTCACATGTTGGTGTTGTCAGAAAAATGCACTTAATGAAAACATTCCAAATCTGAAGTACATATTATGTGACCTAAAAAATGCTAAAAAAGTTGTTCGGTTAAACCAGTCTGACGTGTTTCGGTCACATTGCCTTGTTATGAATTCACAGTCAAACTCGTCTTGCAAACCTTAATAACCTGAGTCATTTCTTGACATCGTCCTTTTTGTCTATGTAGGCATCTCCTGCATTTGATGTGCATTCCATTTAAACGCATTAAGAAGGGATCCATTAATTTTGTAGATCGTAGAACTCACTCGCAGTGCATAAATATTTTATAAAATATATAGAGACCCGTTCGCTAATAGCCCAACAATGTTGTAACCGTCCTTTTAGATGGATTTGCGGCGCACTTAACCAGAACCAAATCTGCCAACACTGTTAACCGCAATCATTAAACGAATAAATGACCAACCGATGACTGCCTGATCAATCGGCATCACTGACTCTAATAACCACTGAGTTCGAGTTCCATAAGCGGGAAAAATGTGTCCACGATGGCGGCGACGGCGTTGCAAAAAAAAAAAAAAAGAACCTTCAAGAAGCATAAAGCCATTAGCAACAAAGTTGCAAATTAGTTTACTACTTGGTCGCTCCGTGTCGATGGGTAAACATCAATAATTAATTCTCCAGATGTAGAGACGGACAAAGGACAAAAAGTTGACTCTGTTGTTGACTGTGTGAAGCATTATTGTGGTGCCCTTCTTTGGAAAAGTGTGTGTTGGTATTTGCATCACCTGAAGCGTTGCATTTGCCGTGGCCATGTCATATTTTAAATATGTTGTGCGACCGATTACTTTGTGGCATTGTATCTCTTTGAAGTCATCACATTCATTTCCAGTCGAACGAGAAGAACATGCAGAACAAGAAACATTTGATCTCTAAAGTCTCGCGCGTTCAGCGGAGAAGATTTTTATGATACTCGCTTTCGGGCAATCATCGTACGTTGATTATCTTAATTTATTGATATGATGAGCACAAGATGTGCATTTATTTTTATTTTCATTTACATTTTGCATTTATTGTGTAATTAGTAGAATGCTATATAGACTGCTTGGGAATATTGCTGCCATGTGCTTAGTTTAATAATTATGTGCATTGCACTTAATTGATAGTAGTATTTCTTTTTCACAAGCGCTTGCAATTAAATGCTTTTGAAAAAAACCGACAAATTGGTGACGAATATCTCCTTTTTTGGGTTATACCCTTTAACGAATCTGCACAATGCTATAGGATAAGAAAAGTGCGTTTCACGTTCTTTTGACAATGGCTACCATCTTCTCTTCTGTCAGATTGTGTGAATAGCATGGCGTGTAGCATGGCGTGTTTCTCAACGGAATTTGCTTCGCTCTGAAAGATATCACAAATTTACGGTGTCTTAAGGTCACTGACAACTTTTCGTTTAAAGCCTGCATGTTCGGTATGTAGCTAGGTCAGAGTATTAGAAAATCCCTAAAAAATGTTAAGTAACGAAGTCAATTGTTTGTAGGAAAACAAAGCAACCACGCCGCAAACCCTATGTCAAATGTTTTTCCTTTTTGACCGTCCGTACGTTTGACTCGCAGAAGTTCAATTACCCCAAGTGATCAGCAATAATGCTTTGGGTTATTGCTACCACTTAAAATGTATTGGCCACCGTCCATACTACGGACAAGCAAAAAAAGCCACAACAAGTGCCAATATATGGGTAATTTGTCTTGAGCATAAAATTCCCATGCACTTCTTGAAATTGTTTAGTGATTCATCATCATAACCTAAAACCGATTTCCGGTCCAGTCCTGGCCTACCGAAAAAAATCTCTCCACCAGTCCCGATTTCGAGCCGATGTCATCCAGTTTGGCATCCCTAAACTCTGGGCCATCCTTCCAGCGTAGGCTTGGCCGGCCTCGCTGACGTGTTCCATAAATCCTACCGCAAAGGTCTTTTCGAGCAGGTGGCATCAAAATAGCGGACACTAGCGATAATTGAGGACCTCGCAAATACACAGGGGCCCCCCACTCTACCTATCTACCTTCCGAGCAGAATTCTCTTCGCTCATGCGAGCTAGGTGTCCTGCCCACCGGAGCCTACCGAGCATAATTCTCTTCACGATGTCGATATCGCAGTAACCCTCGTAGATCTCATCGTTATAGAGTCTCCGAAATCGTACTTCCTCAAATACGGGGCCAACAATTCTCCGTAAGTCTTTGCTCTCGAACGCGGCTAAGAGATCAGAATGCTTTTTGCTAAGCACCCAAGTTTCGAATCCATATGTAAGTACTGGTATGACCATTGCCTTATATAGCAGCAACTTGGATGTTGTGGTTAAGTTCCTTAAAGAGTCTTGATAGACTATAGTAGGCTTTGTTGGCTTTAAGAAAACGTGCGCGTATTTCTGGTTCCATGCTGTTATCGGCTGCTACGGTTGACCCAAAATAGTTAAAGCATTGCACTGCTTCAAATTCGCGCTCCACTATTTGAATTGAGGGACCAATGTTGGATTTTCTACTCGCAGACGTGGCTCTCATTTATGTGCAGCCCCAGAGTTCATGCCGCCCGCTCGATCTGTATGAAAGCTTCCTCTACACCTCTTTGGTTTCTACCAACGATGTCGATGTCGTCTGCGTAATCCAGTATCTGAATGGACTTATAGAGGATTGTTACTCTGACCGTTACGTCAGAGTCTCTGATTACTTTTCCAACGCCAGGCTGAAGAGGATGCAGGCCAGTCCATATCCTTGTCAGAGCCCGTTATAGATTTTGAATGGGCTTAATAGTGATCCGACTATTTTTACTTGGCTTATACCATTGGTCATGGTCAATTGAGTTTTGGGAGGACAAAGGCCGGTATTTCAGTTTTGGTGGTGAACAGTACCATCTACAGTCTTCTCTGAGTTGACTCCAATGCCACAGCTTATTGCCCAGAAGCCAACTTTACCCAGGGCCCTTTCCATAATTTCGCTGATGTCGGAGGTGTTGGCCTGATACGAGTATCATCACGCTATATACCTAAGCAACTACCTTCGTACCATCTTCATCAAGTTTTAGTAGAATTTTATTAATTACCATTAGCCACAGTGAGGGCGAGATGACCCCTCCTTGGGGAGTGCCTGTATCAATTCGTTTGATAATATGGCAACAGCCAAGGTTGACATGTATAATCCTGTAACCGAACATGGATTTGATCCATTGCGTGCGGAAGGGCTCTACTCCTGACTGAGTAAGAGGTTCCTGAATGGCCTCAATGCGAACATTATTGAAGGCCCCTTCTACAACTAGGAAGGTGGCTATCGTAACCTGTTTGTAATTAATCCAGTGTTCAATCGTTTGTAGTACCTCATGAAGGTCCGTTTCTGTGGACCTACCCTTGAGATATGCGTGTTCAGATCTCGATGCTTGTGGGACTACAAATCGTTGCCTGATATGGTGACGCTCCAGAGCCTTTACCAAGAACGATGAGAGACTGAGAGGCTTAAAATCCTTCGGCAATTCTCTTCTATCTGCTTTGTGCTAGCAATCTTAGAAGTATACCGCTTATGGTATATACCTTGCGTCCCATTAATGATGATTTGTTTCTCAGTTTACCAACTAGCTCGCAGCTAATAAACTTGAAAAATGCCAGAACAAAACACAAACAAACATTCTATGCAAATTATGAAAATGTCAGTTCCACTTGAATGTGGTTTGTTGCTTTACAAGCGGGACAGGCGCACCGTCTGGTTAAGCGAATGTAAAACGCGTGACAACACACATTCCGTCATTCACCATTCGTCATCGTTGTCCAGATGTATACAGAATCGAATCTATTGGCATGACAGATTCACATTTTTTTCTTGTTGGTTGTCGCATCTCCCCCTACTTTGTATTGCACCATACATTCACCATAAACTTTGGCCAGACTGCACACATGGTGGCAACAACAATCTACACAGCATTTCCCAAACCCAACCGACTTAGCGATTAATTGCCTTTTGTGGACCGCAAAGTAAAAAGGAAAATGCACAATTTTCTTTGGTATTTGGTGTATGGAGCGCAACTATTTTTATTGCTCCAATTATTAACAACTATTCAAGTAAGTTAATGCAAATCGCTCCAATTATTGTTTTATTTATGTGTTTCTTTTATTTATCTTCATCGTGTTCATGTTGATGCTGCGGCCAAATGAAGATGACCTATGGAATGAGGAAGCGCAAACACATATTGTCAGTAAGTAGGGGGAAAAGACATGGCACCATCGTCGCGTGCTTCTAACTAAATGAACCAGAATAAAGGAGATCTGGAGCATCTCCAAACAGTGTCTTTCAGGCATGCAGTTAGTAGTAGTACTGTGGGACATATTTGTATATTGAAACTTAAAAAGTTTGCTCTTAAAAAATGTACTCTGCACTGTAATTTTATGCGTCTTACGAACAATTGGAAAAAGGAAAAGCGCTGTAACGTTTGCACTACGCTCTACGTGGAAAAACATTGAACAGACCGATGTTGTGGAAAAGAATATTTACTTCTGCAACAAATTGTAAAAAGCGAAAATGGAGAAAGGTGATGATGTGTTTTTAGTTGAGACGGAGCAAATGAAGCGAAAGCCGTGGAAACATGGAACATGGAAACGATGCAAAAAGTACTAATGCAACAAATCTATGACCAGCCAAGGGAACTAATGCATCACTTAAGCGGCAAGTTTGATAAGCAAATATAAGTGATGAGCGATATCAGCTGCAGACTCATTCCAGAATCTTCTAGAATCCAGAAAGACATTTTAATGGTGATACTGAATTTGAAAATTTTAAATTTCAGTTTCGAGCTGCGGTTTATTTTAACGGATTTACTGCTGAGGAACAACTTAATGCAGTAATACTAGCGGTGCGAAGCAAGGCAGCAGGTGAATCCAGATGAGTGCCGAAATAATCCTTAAAGAATTGGATTTGCGGTTCGGGCACTCTCACACCCAAGAGTAATGCAAAATGCAGCTGCTCAATAAAAGTCTTTAAGATCTAGAACGAGAAATGACAAAGTTGGCGCGACGTGTCTATTGTTGTGTTCCAGCTGATTTAGTAGGCAAACTAGCAGTGGATGCCTTCATTATTGTTGTTCGAGACCACGAAAGTTTCACTTCAGGAAACCAGCTAAACAGAAATAGCAGATTCGATTCTTCATTAAAATGTTTTGGATGTCAAAAAACCTGGTCATTACAATCGGGATTGCAAAGAACTGAGCACTAGAGGCATGATGAAGCAGCCTGTGAATGGTGTCAATATTCTGAAAAGATAACGGCGGATAGATGCACAACATTTGAATAAGGTGGAGCCATCGTCTTGTACCATGACAAAGGCTGAAGAAGACAAAGGAACATCCCAAGCTCACAATACGCAGTACAAATCTTTGAAGAGATAACAACATTTTGGTTTTAGTGTCGTATTGGAAAGAATACCTTGCGATTTTATTTTATATACATGAGCTTCCAGATCAATCGTGAGTCCTGAAATGGTGCCTGGAGTGCAAGTAAAGATAGCGCATCAGTACAAGTTGAGGACAGCTACAGGAGAAGCTGCAGCAGTTAAGGGTGAACATTTCCTTGGAGTCTAGTTTGGAGGATTAAGGTTTCGACATAGGTTTATTGTGGCCCGTGTGGAAGATGCATGCATATTGGAGCTGGACTTTATGATAGCGCACCTGATGTAACTTTATTTGAGGAAGGGAGTGGAAGTTCCGCTCAGAATTAACGGCAATGAAAATGGTTGATCATTCAGGAAGTGTTGTCTCCCCGAGTACAAACACAGTAGAAGACCGGAAAACCAAAATTGCTTATTTGCTTCACTAATAACGGTCCAGCATATGAAAGGTCATTTGACAAGAGAGCAGCTAAGGGAAGAACAAGAGCAAGATTAATCAATTGCTCCAATATTTCAATGGATGGAGCAAGAAGGAAGACCGCAGTGGCGTAAGATTGTATCAGTCCTACAGTTACTGGGCTCAATGGCAGTCAAGATTGGAAGATGGACTACTAAAAAGCCAATATGAATCAGCTAATGGTTGAAGCACAAAATCACAGATTGTGCTACCAACAAACCGAGTCAAAGAAGTCCTGCACGAATTACATACTGGAACACCAGGAAAACATTTGTGACTTAAGAGGACACTAGATAAAGTAAGAAGTCGATTCTTTTGGGTCAATTGCCGCAGAGATGTTGAAAACTGGTGCTGAAAGTGTCAAAGATGTGCTGCTAAAAGAGGACCGCAACAAATTATTCGAGAAAAAACGCATCAATCCAAGGTTGTAGCGCCAATAATTGGCCAGGATGCCAAGAAACCCGATCGAAGACCTAGAATGATCAATGCCTATACAAAAGTAAGGAATCACATTGTGAATGGTAATTAAGGGATGAAAACAAGGAATCACCTGCGTGCGTACCATGGAAAATTTCAGAATGGACAATCCCAAGACAAGACAAGGGAAATCACAGAAACTATACAGCAAAGTTAAGAAGAGGAACAACGTCGCAGTTTATCGAATTCAACAAAACCATATCAGAAGGAGTGCTGAATCTGTTCGGGATGAACAGAATTAAGGTGGAGGTAATGTTACGAAAAGTAGTTAGTAGAAGATGTCGCCATGGGGGTATAAATTAAACAAGGTGTTCTCCGATCGATAATGGTATACGAGCAATTAGAATTAAGAAGTTGCATTTAAAGCATTTTTGTATTGACTTTGGACTGGTATAGAGTGATCTAGATTGTTCGAGTGGAAACAGTAGAAAAGACAAGAACCTTCGCGAAGCTACTGATTTACTATAAATAGTATGCACCCCTTGCTCAGAAAACCACAGCACACGTAATTCACTTCACTGTTTTCGAATACTTGTGGTTGCCAACAGTAACCAGAATGTTTGGGCAATTTTGTTGTCCAGTTGGATTCTCATAAAATAGAGACGTTCGATCGACAAGATTCCTTCGGATACTTGTGTTGGACCAAACCGCAACCAGAATGTTTGGGCAAATTTGTATGGGTGCCCCCGGACCCCGTGGCCCGATTACTTCCACACTTTTACAAGAAGATGTTGTCCACTTGAGATACACATGCATATAGAATTTGAAGAAATTTGAACACTTTTTTTTTATAAAATTTGTTTGGGTGCCCCCGACTCCGGGGCCCGATCGCTTCCAAATTTTTCCAAAAAGAGCTTCCATCGGAGATACACATGTGTATAAAATGAAGAAAATCGGGTACTTTTTTTACTTTTTTAAAACATTTGTATGGGTGCCCCCGGACCCCGTGGCCCGATTACTTCCACACTTTAACAAGAAGATGTTCTCCACTTGAGATACACATGCATATAGAATTTGAAGGAATTCGAATACTTTTTTTTATAAAATTTGTTTGGGTGCCCCCGACTCCGAGTCCCGATCACTTCCAAATTTTTACAAAAAGTGTTTTCCATCGGAGATACACATGCGTATAAAATTTAAAGAAAATTGGGTACATTTTGTAAAATATTTATATGGGAGCCCCCCCCAACCTGGAGGCCCGAGGGGCCCCAAATTTTAATAAAAAGTGTTGCGATGGAAGATACACATGTGTGCTTTAGGAAGTGGGCTAAAACTTCATCAGAAGATTTGGTGTGCCAGTCCTCCAGCCAGCCAGCCACGCGCACGCGAAGTTAATACAGAGAATTTAATGAGCCAGACCGGCCCAGCCGTTCTCAAGTGATGTGGTTACCAACGAACAGCATTTAATTTTTAAAAACTTTTATTTAACTTGACCCCTTTTCGGTATTATCGACTACTTTGAGGTCCTTTTTAATCACCTTACAGGCTTCCATACGACCTAGAGAGCTGAAATTTTGGTCTAAGTCCAAAATAGTATTTTTTTATATTCCGCGTATGGCACGTGTCACATGTGTCGCGTTTGATGGGTTCAAAATTTTGTTTTTCGACTTCTTGAGATCCTTTCACACGACCTAGAGAGCTGAGTGTCTAAGTCCAAAATAGCATTTTTTATATTCCCTGTATCATGTGTGTCGTGTTTCGCATGTGGCGCGTGTGATTGTTTGATATCGCACTATTTTCCCGTTTCTTGAGGTCTTTTTTAACCACCTTTCGCACGACCTAGAGGACTGAAATTTTGTGAGCAGCTCAACGTCATTTTGATATCAAGCGTTTGACGCGTGTCCCGAGTGACAATACTTTCTATTAAAATTTGAGAGTGATCAGGCCGCGTGGTCGTGGGAGGGGGCTCCCATACAAATATTTTTTCCCATATAGCGGCATCAGATCATGTCATACTATAATGACTGTGTTCTGTGAGCGTTGTGCGCTGTCTGCTGTGGGCAGCGCTGCTTGCTTTACGATAGTGGGTATTTTGTTTTTTTCTTGCGGTGCTTTGTATTTTTTTTATATTTCAGCATTTATAGTGTAATTCAGTATAGTTTTGGTTATTAGAGAATTTATATGAAAATCTTAAAAATTTTTTTTTAATTTTAGTTATTATTTGAAATTCAATCAGTCCACTTAAAAAGTACTTGCAACAAGATAGAGCTACCAACTTACTCACTCGTTTAAGTAAATAAGTAATCACCAGTGTAATTAGAGTGAACTTTTGCTTTTTGTTAATTAAATTTGTGATTTGTGAATTAAAGAACTTGTATTGTTTTTAATTGCAAAATCCATTACGAACTCTAGAAAGCTTAAATTTCGTAACAATATGTTGGTATTAGAATTTTTTTTTTGTTTATTTAAAATGAAGAAACTAGATTAATGTTCTCCTCAATTGACAAGTTTTGCACCAGCTTTGCAATAAGGTTTACAAAAACAAAAAAATAAAAATTAGCAGATTTTGAGCATCTATCCCCATTGTTCTCTTACTTTGCATTGTTTTTCAGCAATCTAGTGACTTTTCCAATGGCATGCTGCAGAATGTACTATTATGCAAATTTTGCCCAGATGCTGCATAAGCTGCAAACACAATTTCAAGAAATTCTATTGCATTCCATTGCATCTCCTCCATCGTCGCTCCCTCTATCTATACCTCCTTCCTCATCAGCTTCTATCTCCTGTGCTACGTTTTGAACGTCATTGTGTAGGATGACGTTGCGATACTGCACACAAGCTGCAACATCTGTATCCTCTATACATCGTCAATCACTATATATATGGATCTGTAGAGTGCAAACGCTCTCCTCCACACAAATCATCCCGTGGACCGTTCCGTTGGGTTGCAAGTTATGCATCCAATCGCACACGACAAGTGTTCCTGAAGTAGTGAAGTGGTGAGTGTACAGCAAAATTTTTCATCCAATTCCAAAGGAATGTTGCATATTATTTATGCAACGAGATGCTCAACGAAGATTGGATCCGTCGTCCTCTCCACAGTGTGCGCGGCACGATGCTAAGCGATATTATCACGTCGTGAATCTGCCTCAGAGTGTGGGTCAATCATATTGGATGGGGGCAGCAGCATAACGTACAGTACAGGAGGATATACCATATTATTGCCTTCGGTTTCATGCTGTCCAGCATACAAACGAGATGAGGGAGGCGGCAGTTTCAATGGAATGTGGTGCATAGTTTGCTCGGCATCGAAATAAATGCAGATGAATGCAGAGTTAGTTTGATACAAAATTCAACAAAGTTCGCTTCCTTCGTCTCATCTTCGTATTTAATGGATGGGATAATCTACGCGCGCCAATCTACTAAGCGATTTGACGGAACGTGCAAGTTCCGTTGCTTTATGAATGCCGGAAGAAGTTTTTTTGTTTTTGTTTTTTGGTATCCTACTCACAACGCGGAAAGATGAATAGAAAGAGTCAGTGTTGTGAAGGAGCACATGTTTGGTTTTTCCCCCATATGTGCATCCTCGGTTTCTGCCAACTCGATGCAGTGCACTGCCCTTACATTATCAGCTGTTGCTGTAGTAGTTTCCTCATACATGCGACTTTGTTAGTTGGAACATACCGGTTTGCAAGGCAACAAAACCTTTATATTTAGGTTACAAGAGCAAATAGTCAATCCTGTAAAATACTTCCGCATCAGAGAAATAGATTTCGAGCCAACAGCTTGGAATCGATAAAGAATCATTTCTTTGTTTTCAAAAAACAACCGGCATACAGCAGTGTGCTGTATGGGTTATCGAAAGTTATCAGAAGATATCGATGAGAAGTGCGAATGTGTTTATTGACACTTTACACGTTTTGGATATATTTTTAAATTTTTATAAAAATCATCAAACGTTTATCTTCTTCTTTATATTGGTAATTAGAGCGAACCACATTAGTTAGGGAGATAATCTTCTCTTTTCTGGAGCATAGTAGTAGATGAACTCCTTCAACAACTAGCTATAGCAGCGAACTATGCCCAGGACTAAACGGCGATAGTGATCGTGGCATGGGGGTTTAATATAATAGCAGATGGTGCCAAGGAATAGGAATCAGGATAAATCAGAGTTAGACCACACTGGTACCCTTCACCAAAACACCCGGAATCTATAAACTGGTAAACAGATGGATTAAATGAAGGAGAAGGCACTGGTAAAGAAGTACATCGACTAATAACCAAAGTAGTGCGACAGTACCCGACCATATTCCAAGCCATCGAAATCTAGAAAATAAGTACACGAGGCTGATATAGCCATCATGTCGGACAGCCAATTAGGACCCTGCAGATATCACCTTAATTAAGGGATCATTTATCGCAAGGAGTGGAAGCAATCAGCAGCAGGGAATGGAGGGTAGCGAAAGAGGACTCCTTCTCTGACCATAAGTATCTCACTTTTTATCCGAAATCCATCCTGTCAGATAGAAGACCTTTAGGAATAAGAAGAAGCCGAACTTGAACTTGTACAGAGTGATGTTAGAGAAGCTCTTACAACCAAGATCCCCGGTGACAGTGAAAGAACTAGACTGCATGGTGAACTCTGTCACTAAAGCATGCAACCAATCCATGGCTGCAGCGTGTCCTACGGCCTACCCAAGGGGTAAATGTAGTCCAGTATGATGGTCCTCTGAACTAATGGAGCATCAAAAAACTAGTAAAATAAAAAAAACCGAAGACTGGGAAGACTATAAAGAGTGCCTCAAACTTTATAAAAGAAAGTTAAGGAAGGCACAGAGGAAATCTTGCAGACACTTCTGTAATAAAATGGAAGGGGTCTCAGACCTGACTCCTGTAGATATATACGGCAGGCAGAGAGCAGCCAATACGGGCGCGCGACTGTCAGCAACACGTTAGCGGATATGTATTCAAATGATCCAGTGATTTGAATGACATCGTGGGTAGCTATAAGCTGCCACACATCTCTCAAGAAGATGAGTGACTATTCCAACATCCGCTTAGTCTGGGTGTCACCGGTCACTCTGATATCGTTGGTAACTGCAAGGCAGACGAACTTAATAAAAATGGCACTAAGCTTCAACTGCTACCGGAAAGGGCAGGCATAGAAAGACCTTTATCAGCGGTTTTAAGTTTTTGCTTGGGAAAGAGGCAGATTCATTAACAAGTGCGAGGTGGACGCACAGCCCCACATGTACTATAGCAAAACAGGTTTGGCCTAGAGCTCTAGATCACTGATCTCCTTCAAAGAAGGAATATGAAAATAACTTTAGGTATTTTAACAGGGCACTGTCTCCTTGGTGGTGTACATGCTGGAAGGATGGGCCTTGAGTTTAATGACTTCTGTAGAAGCTGCTATGACGCCGAAGAGGAAGAAACAGTATACCACTTCCTGTGGATATGTCCGGCTCTTGCAAGCATAAGACTGAAACATTGGGTATATCACACATTAAACAGCTTATCGGACGTCGAAAACTGTAAATTGGAAGACATCCTAAAATTCATAAAAAGCAGCAAATGGGCTTTGCAGTAAAAGGAGAAAGGCTTTGATCCTATGATAGACCGTAAACGGTCTAAGTGTGCAATAGCAGTCACCAAACCTAACCTAACCTAACCTAGCCATCTTGTTGTACAGGCTATAGGTAAGAAGTATAACTTCTCGAATGAAAAATTATATTTGATTATTTGAAACCTTAAGCTTAACGATAATTGGGATACATATTGTATTTAAAACCCCTTTCTAATGGTTTAAACTAAGCACAGTATCGTTTTTTTTTTGTTATTCCAAAACACTTACCCTCATATGCAAGTATACAATGGACCGACGGTCCAAGTGCTCTCGTGTGGTTTTCTTTGGATTATCAAACCAGCAGCGAGTTAGCATTCACGCATCTTACTAATAATGTGTGCTTGCTTTCACTGAAGTATGACAAGGAACAGATAACTTAACTCACCGAATTTGGCGTATAAGAAGCGGTTAACTTTTTTAACTTTTCATTTAAAAATTATTCTTTCTTCTTCTAGCGACTACAGAGCGACTACAGAGTTGTCCGCAAAAGATTACTAAATAAGATATTAATATTGGAATAAGGGTAATTATGGTGGATTTTGGTAGGGAAATACCAATTTGCATTAATTGAGCTGTGAACTGTCTTTGACTTGTAGCTAGACCCAAAATGTTTTTAAAAAACAATCCGTCTGAATATTAATTGTACAATTTGGTGAAGTGCTGCCGTGCTTAAGTGATAAACAGCGGAGAGCTGAGAGAAAAAACCAACCCATAAAAAATAAAATTGTTCATATTAATTCTCTAATCAAAGATACACACGTGTGCAAAGTTTGATAATTTTCTTATTTTTTTTATGTCCTATATCGCCTCGTGGGTCCTAGGGCCTCTTTTACGCCTACGTGCCATCGCGTGCGGTTTCTGGCAATGAGCTTCAGCTCTCACCAACTCTTCTACAATTGCCGTGACTCCTCCTCAACTCTTCTGCGCCATGTATATCTCGGACGACCCGTTCTTTTACCATCCTGAGATAACGGATTCCATTGCATTGCGTAGTTTGCTATGGAGCTGTCGCCTTTTGACCAATCCACTGCCACTTCCGTCGTTGGATGGTTGTGGCTATTGGTTCCTGACCCGTTCTCTGGTAAAAATGTTCGTTAGAGATACGGTTAGGCCAGAAAACCCTTAAGATGTTCCGTAGGCACATATTTACGAACGTTTGTAATCTTTTTGTGATAGTAGCGGTCACCTTCCAAGTGACCTTTCATTCCTGACCTGACCTGACCTGACAATAATACAACAGCACAGATTCTACATTTGAACGGAACAGTCGCAGCTTGGCTTCGCCATATCATGAACATCATTCCAAACACTGAATTTTCTTTGCCGATTCGGTTGACAATGTCCTGTTCGGTTCCACCTTCGATCGAGACAATACTCCCAAGATATTGGAAACTATCCACTCTCTCTACCGGCTGTCCAGCAATGTAAACTTGAGTTACTGAATTAGTATTGAGGTTGATGATTTTGGTTTTGGCAGTATTATTCTTCAAACTCGCAACATTTGCCTCCCTTTCCACATTTGTTGTCATTTGGTGCAGCTTTATAATCCTGTGTGAGAGTAAACAAACGTTGTCAGCGTAGTACAGATGTTTGAGTTGAGATTTATGAGTCCAACGAATTCCTCCGTTTCCAGCAGATAAAGCGGCGCGAAGCACATCGTTAATCACCAACAAAAAGAGTATCGATGATATAATGCAACCTTGTCGTACCCCACTCGAATTCCTCTGACAGCTTTCCTCTATGCAGCACATAACATTTGGTTTGCAGGTTGCTTTAATAATAGCTATTAATTTATCGGGTATACCTCTCCTGCGCAAGGCGATGAGCAGCAGGTGCAGTGGTGACCGGAATTCAACGCACTGTTCAATAATGGTCCATAGGGTGTTGATGTGGTCTACACAGAAGGATCCAGGGCGGAAACCTGCTTGTTCGGCATCGAGTGTATCTTCCAGATGTTCCTTAATCCGCTCACCTATTACCGTTCGCCTATTACTTTTGCAACTGCAGCAAGAACGCAAATGCCTCTCCAGTTTTCGCACTCCATAAGACTACCTTTTTTAGGGAGCTTCACAATAATTTCCTTTTTCCAATCGTCGGGGAAACTGTCTGCCTCCCAAGCTCTCTCTACAAGAGGATATAAAAGCTATGCTGATGTCGTTGGAACGGCACGCAGAAGCTCTGTCGCTATACCATCTAGTCCTACCGACTTGTTGTTCTTTAGTGCGTTTATCGCGGTACCGATCTCATCTTTACTGGGAGTTGAGGTGCGAATTCGCGAAATTCTTACTTCCGGCAACTCCGTTCGATTTAGGTGCATATCGTTAGCGAATACACGGTTAAGGACCGTAGAGAAATGCTCCTTCCATCGCTTGAGCTGATCCTCATCTGAAACGAGTACCAGACCAGAGTTGGCTAGAGCGGTGACCACCTGTCAGCTCTTTGGTGATTCTGTAAACGGTTCTGCTATCGCACCTACTCGCTGTTTCCTCTGCTTCTAAGGCCAGGTTGGTAATATAATTACGTTTGTCACGTCTTACACTACGCTGCCCTTCTCTCATTTTTCTTCGATACAGGGATTCAATGTTATACCTAGGCACTCAAATTATATTGCTGAGCCTTTGAACTGATACAGTACGTAACTGGACAGTAGCTACCATAAGGTGATGATCCCGTACCATACCCATGTCGGCTCCTCGTCTGTTTAGGACGTATAAAATACAGCTACTAAAACGTCGGCTGAACGCCACATGGTCGATTTGGTTGGATGATCATTGCCTCACCTTGTCAGTGGAAGCACCATGTTTGAGCATAAGACCTGCCACAAAGCCAGCTGGGTGTGAACTGACGTTGGTGCTGCAGAAATCAACAAATCTTTCACCATTGTCATTTCCTTCGCCGAAGCCGTGCTTCCCAATCACATGTCTGAGTCCTTCATTGTCGTTGCCTACCTTGGCATTCAAGTCCCCCATCCCGATGAAGATATCTCCGTTCGGCCTTGCATTGAATACAGCGCTTAGCTGATTGTAGAAGTTGTCCTTTTCAACCTCAGTCGAGCGATTCGTTGGGGCGTAACACTGTATGATCATGACGCGCCGTACTCTAGTCCGAAATCTGGCCGATAAGATCCTATCACCAGGTGGGTGTCAGGAAATTAGGCCTCCGCGTGCTGTTAGCGTTAGCAGCAGACCACTCCAGATTCACGGGGACTGCCGGAGGGTTAACCGGAGTAGAATAGCACAGTGCTACACGTTGGGGATTGGTATTCTCCCGCGTCGAACCATCTTACTTCACTCACTCCCAGTATGTCCAAATTATATCGAAGAAACTCACGTTCCAGTTGAAGAAATCTGGCATTTTGAGGTCCTTCACTTTCTGAGTCAACGCATTCCAGAAACCAATCTTAGTCCGGGTACAATAGCCAAAAGTCGTCATTATTCGATCATTACTTATCCGAAGCGTTGTGTCGGTGTCAGTAGCGGGCATTTTTCGGTACCTTAGGGTGCTAACCCACGTTACCTAGACTATAAACGCTAGACCGTTCGCACATGCAATTTAATCCTACATATATAAGGATTTATACACATAGTGGCCCGGGGACCACCACTAGGAGGTAGAGCAAGCACTACATCACGAACTTGATTATTGCGCTACTGGCTCAAACCAAGTTTTGAGCAGTCAGTAGTTTCCCGATCAATCGCAATGCAGATAATTTTGAAGAAATTTATTTGGGAGCCCCTCGACCCTGGGATCCGATCAATTACAAAAGTGTTGTCATCGGAGATACACTTGTGTGGAAAGTTTGAATAAAATCTTTAAAAAGTGGATTAAAATTGATCACAAGATTCCGTTCTATTTAGCATTCCAGCTAGCCAGGACACTTGAAGTTAATATAGAGAATTCAAAAAAATATGTTTATTTATAAGAAAAGCTATAAAACGTACAAGTTCTTTATCCCAGTCCAGTTGTCGTTGGTTTCCGGCAAAAAATTCTAGAAATTTTACTGAGTCCTGCGATAACTCCGTTTCAGAAACGATTATCGATTAACTTAAGAGCTCATACAAAACATAATTGTATGAGCTATTAAGTTATCCCTATATGAGTTAATTAGAGTCTTAGTTAATTATTATTTTTGTAGCACATTATTATATTCTAGATAATCATAAAAAATTTTAATTAGCTATCATTTCCCTTTACACATCCTACTGCTAAAGCTATAAAAACGATTTTTATTGGGATACGATGTTAAAAATTAGTGGTTAAATTAATTGAACAGAAGCCATTTAGTATTTAGTAATTAAACAAAAAACTATTTATTATTACAACGTTTATCTGCTCGTAGTATAATATAAAGCAATAAAAATTACAAACTGGAATTAAATTGGTTATGCAGCTACCGCACACGAAGGCGGATGAATGGTGGCTAACCATCCATAAAATTTGTAAACCTATTGTAAGTTCAGCAGCAGCAACAAGAAATCATCATCACCACGTCAGGTACAAGAAGAGGCTGTCCATTCGACGATCATGCAATATCACGCTAAAGATAACAGACCGACTATTTCGCGCTCCATGAATTCAATTAAAGCAAAAAAAAAAAGCAAGAAATTCATTAAAGAGAGAATTAAATAATCGAATCTAACTAAGTATCTGCTGGGGAATTTCAACTTTAATTTATTCGCGCATTGCCACCAGGTTTGTGAAGTAACATGCGATCCTGAAAATCCGGCTTTAGGTTGCCCTATAGTCAACCAAGGCGTCAGGCAACATGCAATCCTGATTAAATTCTAGCCTCGGGGTGAAACTTTGATGTAAGCGGATGTAAGTAAAGTACTGATGATCAGGGCAGTTTTGCGAAGTTAACACGAAAAGTTTAATGAAATGATTCAAAGTAATTACCGCAAAGAAATAATTAATCGATTTTATTTTATGATCATTTTGATCGTTTAAAAATTTTACCATTAAAGTGCACACACACAGTGAAATAAAATAAAAATATTATAATTTTAACTGAATTAGGTTCTTAAAAAAGGAGGGAAGTTCTTAACAAAGGTAGCGTGTATTGTGAACATATATATAAATAAATTATTATTTCAATAAAAATAAGTTTTTAATTAAAAACTTTTTTAAGATGAACTAAAAAGCATACAGCATTTCTAACCCCATACTGATAGTCCTTAGAATTTTTAATATCTATGAAAATACACTTGGCGGTCAGCCATCAGCAGAATAGGGGAAATAGGAAATGGCCGTAACCTCCACGTGGTGGCCGCCAGTAATTTTCCTCAAATACAGGAAAAGCTGAATGATCGGGCTAGTCCCTTCAAAGTAAGGTTGGCGCGAGGCCAATAACCTCGCCCGTAAAAAATCCATATTCATCATCATCATATTTTGCTCTACAACCGGGGTCCGGTCCTGGCCTCCCGCAAAAAGCCTCCTCACCGGTCCCGATTTCGAGCCGATGTCATCCAGTTTGGCATCCCTAAACTCTGGGCGTCCTGGTCTAGGCCATCCTTCCATCGTAGGCTTGGGCGGCCTCGCTGTCGTTTTTCTATAAATCCTACCGCAAAGGACTTTCCGAGCAGGATCCTTTTTGCTCATGCGAGCTAGGTGTCCTGCCAACCGGAGCCTACCGAGCTTAATTTTCTTCACGATTTCGACATCGCGGTAACGCTCGTAGATCTCATCATTATAGTCTCCGGAATCGTACTTCCTCAAATACGGGGCCAACAATTCTCCGTAAGTCTTTGCTCTCGAACGCGGCTAAGAGATCAGAATGCTTTTTGCTAAGCACCCAAGTTTCGAATCCATATGTAAGTACTGGTATGACCATTGCCTTATATAGCAGCAACTTGGATGTTGTGGTTAAGTTCCTTAAAGAGTCTTGATAGACTATAGTAGGCTTTGTTGGCTTTAAGAAAACGTGCGCGTACGCTTTAGGGAGTTTCGAGGGTAACTGACATGAAATTTAATAATAGACAATAGGCATAATGCGCTGCAGGCACACTCGTGAATTTATAATAGGAAAGCAATATTTGATATGGACATCGCGGTAACGCTCGTAGATCTCATCATTATAGTCTCCGGAATCGTCCTTCCTCATTTTTTTTTTTTTTTTTATAATGTACACACGCTAAAGGGGTTTGCACCCTTATAATGCTTAGCACAGCGCGGGCGTTAGGAAATTAGGGAGAGGAAAGGATGAGATGTCTATGCACACGTGTCTTAAACGACTGCAGATCATATAAATGCGGAAACACATATACGGGGCCAACAATTCTCCGTAAGACTTTTCTCTCGAACGCGGCTAAGAGGTCAGAATATTACGGAACCCCCCACGGCTAAATGATTTAAGAATTTTCTCATGGAACATACGCTCATTGTAACAGAGCTCGAGATGCACAGTAGCTAGCCGATATGTGCAAATATTATGCTGACATAACAGCGATCCATGGACGCCTTGGCTCAGTGGAAATGCGCATGGCTACTGAGCAGGAGGTTCGTGGTTCGAATCCCAGTAACACCAAAAAGTATTTTTCACGGTTTCCCACCTCTCGCGAATGGGTGACAGACGTTCCGAGAGTAATAACTTGTCACGGAAATCTTCTCAATTCGCCGTTCGCATCCGGCTTTAAATTGTAGGTCTCTTCCATTTGTGTTCCAAAAAATATACATGCGCAACACAAATGGTAGCGAGAAGCTAGGCCTTGGACCGCAGTGGTCAGTCGAGCCGAATATATTTATTATTAACAGCGATCCAGGAGACGCGGCCCCGTCTACCGCATCTGGTGTCATTCAAAAATCAATATTTGACATTTATTACAGCTGTCATGCGTGCCGGGTGGGGTTTCTAGTCAGCAAAAGAATGAAACCCACCGTTACCGGCTTTTAAGCAGTAAATGAACGGCTATGCACCATTCGCGTACGGTACAGATTTAAAAACATAAGCCTCATAAACATTCACGCACCTACAGAGGATACCCCGGTTGATGAAAATGAAGAATTCTTTGAACCAGTCGAACGGGAACTCCATGCCTGCCCTTAGTATGATGTAAAAATCATTCTGGTGATATAAATGCTAAAATAGGTAGGGAGCCAGTTTTTAGGCAGTACATTGGCACCAATAGCTTACACGAGAACACTAAGGACAATGGACAACGAGTCATAGAGATGGCAGCAAGCAATAATTTTGTCGTTGCGAGTATAAGGTTTGCGCGTAAAAATACACACAAAGCCAGCTTCATCTACTCGCAACCAGATAGACCACGTGTTGATAGATCGCTGGAACAACGCGACCCTGATGATGCTACGAACGTACCGAGGTGCCAACCTCGACTCGGACCACTATCTTGTTGGTATGGTGCTCCGAGCGCGGATTCCATCATCACTTCAGACTGCATCCGCAGATCAGATTAGAGTCAATACGGCTGCCCTTCGCAACGAACAGACCAGAAACAACCCTCAAAAGACACTCAAAAGACCCCCAAAAGACTCTCCAAAATACTCCCAAAAGACTCCCAAAAAAAAATACCAAAAGAGCCAAAATACCCTCAAAAGGCACCCAAGGGACTCCCACAAAGACCACCGAAAGACGCTCAAAAGATTCCTTCGCAACGAACAGACCATAAACAACCCTCAAAACACACTCAAAAGACCCCCAAAAGACTCTCCAAAAGACTCCAAAAAGACTCCCAAAAGACCACCGAAAGACGCTCAAAAGATTCTTCAAAAGACCACCAAAAGTTCAGGGTCTTTCTCTTAAAAACCTCCAAAAGACCCGTAAAAGACCATCAAAAGGCCACAAAAGACCCTCAAAAGAACCCCCCAAAAAAACGCTCAAAACTACCCTCAAACGATTTCCAAACGACCCACAAAAGACTCCCCAGAAGATATCGCAGCAATATGGTTTGATTTTGACACCTGAAATAGAAGATAAAATAAAATCCAGAGCTGTTATAGAAAGAAGATTTCAGAGATGTAACTATCCTCTTATTAAAGCAGTATTTAAAAGGGAAGTGAATGCTTTGCAAAAAGAAATTAAAACAGATATCCAAAACTTGCGAAACATAAATTGGAACCACAAAGTACCTAGTATGCCCATCAACAATCAGTATAAAAGAAAGCAAATATCTGAAGAGACGTGGTCAAAACTTTGCCAGTTTTAAAAAAGGATGATGTCATAGCAACTACACCTTTGGAAAAAGCTGAGCTATAAGCAGATAGTTTTGCTAATTTTCATAACAACACTTTGGAAAACACCAATCCATATTTTACGGCTGAAATTGAAAACAAAGTACGCGCCTTCACGAGTGATCATACTCCGTCATCAACTTTTCTTGAGCTTCCAACTGTAAATGAAATAGTATGCATCATAAAAAAACTTCCAAATCTGGTGTGGATCAAATCAACAACATCTTGATTCAGAAGTTGCCTAAGTCAGGGATATTATTTCTACATTTGATCATATCCACTTACATACTACACTGCTATTTTCCTAAATTTTGGAAAAATGCAAATATTATGGCTATTTTAAAGCCAGGGAAGAAATCGTCAGATGCAAAAAGTTATCGACCAATCTCCTTACTAAGCTTATTGAGTAAAATTCTTGAAAGGACTTTATTGAAACGACTACACACTACGAGCACATCAGTGATAACAGTATTATACCTTTGGAACAATACGGATTTGTCAAAGGCAAGTCTAACCGTTCATCAGTTACATCGAATAACGACACACATTAAATCGAAATTGAATCAAAGCCAATCAACTGGTAAGATTCTATGTGGTATTGAGAGCGCTTTTGACTCTGTCTGGCACTCAGGTTTAATTTCAAAGATGATCGATTACAATTTTCCAATATATTTAAGTAGAATTTGCAATTCTTTTCTATGGGATCGGTCATTTGCTGTAACTGCAGAAGGCAAAAAATCAAGTTCTCGCGTCATTCCATTCCCTTTGGCGTTCCTCAAGGGGCAGTACTGAGCCCAGTTCTGTACAATATTTTTATGTCTGATATGCCCGTACTGCAAAACTGTCACAGGGCGCTCTCTGCAGATGACACCGCATTCTATACCTCCTCAAGATTTCGGGCACCAATAGTAACATTATTACGAGAAGCAATGTTAACATACTCAGATTACTTTACTAAATGG
This sequence comes from Nephrocerus scutellatus, assembly GCA_947095585.1. NCBI lineage: Eukaryota > Metazoa > Arthropoda > Insecta > Diptera > Pipunculidae > Nephrocerus > Nephrocerus scutellatus. The sequence goes on from OX352761.1 coordinate 100,318,985, forward strand.
AAAGTAAAACTTAATATTTCAAAAACGAAGGCCATTTTTTTTTACTGGAAGACGAACACGTGAAATTCCTAAGAGACCTCTCAGGATCGGAAACAGTTCAATTAATTGGGAAAATCACGTAAAATATTTAGGCATTATATAAGATAAAAAATTGACTTTTAATCAACATATACAATACACAATTGAAAAAACTCACAAATACATTAAAATTTTGTACAATATAATAAACTAACATTCTAAGCTTAGTATAAAAAACAAACTAATGCTATTTAAAGTAATTTTGAGGCCAGTAATAAGTTATGGCGCGCCAATAATTAGAAACTCAGCCAAAACTCACATCAAAGAATTACAAGTACAACAAAATAAAATCCTTAGAATGTGTCAAAATAGTCCTTATTTTGCTTCAACCGAAGATGTTCATTTAGATTTGAATATTGAAAGAATATCAGTGTTATTAAATAAACTTTGTGAACGATTTTTCCGAACACTTGAAAGTTTGTAAAATTTTAAAATATGTATATTATTATAATTATAATTATTATTGCTATTATTATTATTATCATCATTATTATGAAAAAATATTACAAACTTGTAACGGGTGTTTTTTAAAGAGGTTGCCGATTTTTTTTTTGAATAAAACACATAAAATTATGAAATGACCAAAATTTTTTTTTATTTGGTAGATAATTTTTTGGCATTTAACATTTAAACACAATTTCTGGCATATGGCTACCACGACTATTTTTCACAAATGTCATTCTGGAGGTCCAATTTTCCAGCACTTTTTCAAGCATTTGAGGGCGTATGTCAGCAATGACACGTTGAATATTGGTTTCCAAAGCGTCAATCGATTGAGGTTTATCCACATAAACCAATGACTTCACGTATCCCCACAAAAAGTAATCGAGTGGCGTCAAATCGCACGAACGCGGAGGCCAATTCACCGGACCATTTCTCGAAATAATGTTGTCGTTGAAAGTTTCTTTCAATAAGTCGATTGTTTCACGTGCTGTATGGCAAGTGGCACCATCTTGTTGAAACCACATTTCATCCATATACATATCTTCAAGATTTGACAACAAAAACTCATTTAACATGGTTCTGTATCGATTTCCATTCACGGTAACGCGTCGTCCTTCCTCATTTTTAAAGAAATATGGACCGATGATCCCACCAGCCCATAGACCGCACCAAACAGTACATTTATCAGGATGCATTGGTAATTCTTGAACGGCGTGTGGATTATCTTTGCTCCAAATGCGACAATTTTGTTTGTTGACGTTCTTTATGGTGGTCTCTGACGGACGATTATGTGCACCATAAAATTCACGAAGTGCTCTATAAACATTTTTAATTGAACACTGATTTTGAAAATAAATTTCCACGATTTGAAAACGTTGTTCTGGAGTTAACCTATTCATAATGATTTGCCAAACAATACTGAGTAGAAATGCCACTTTGAGCTGTCAAAACAACTGTCATAAAATAAAACGACATCTATCGGAAAAACAAACCTCCGAAAAAAACACCCTATATATATAATATGTTTATAAACCTGTAGCTAAAGTATTTATTTGTTCTTGTTCTTGTGTTTGGTTATTTGTTTTTTTCCCTCAATTTATGAAATTAACTTTAATCATTTGATGTGAAGAAAAAACTTCACTATTTTATTAAATATATTATTCCCTAATAAAAAAATTTAAACCTAGTTGTAATAGCAATAGCATAAAGCTAAGTCTCTATGTAAATATTCAAGTTACTCTCAATAAAAAATGATGATATATATACAAAATTGCAACACAAAATTATTTTTGATACCGTACTAAATTTTCTCCTCACCGCCAAAAAAAATATTGATGTATACTCATTTAAAAACAAACCTTTATAATCTAAATATTTTTCGGGCCGGACAACGCAAGGTTTTGCTAATAATTATATCAGACAAATTAATATCAGCTACTTGAGACATTCGATGAAGGATTAAAAAATGATCCCGGAATTGGATATCCGAGGAATGTTATTCGAATACAACATTTAATTTATAAGTTTAAAAATTACTTAAAAAATTACTTTTTTTTACGGACGGGGCCGGAATCTTCGGTAAATTTATATTATTAATATAAATTTTTTTTTATTTTTTTTTTATTTTTTTTTTTTTTATTTTTTTTTATTTTTTTTTTTTAATTTTTTTTTTAATTTTTTTTTTTAATTTTTTATTTAATTTTTTTTTTGTTTAAATTTCTTTTGCACTTAACAGATTTCTCCTAAGTGCTATACTTTTTGAGTTATTTGAAAAAACTCGAAAAACTGACCAAGTTTTTTTTTTTTTTTTTTTTTTTTTTTTTTTTTTTTTTTCTCTTTAGTACTACTTTGTTTTGAACTCTTTTGCGCACAGAAATTTAAGCTTTCTTTTCGGTCTTCTTGGGCAAAAGTACTGCCTGGATATTCGGTAAAACACCACCTTGAGCAATGGTTACTCCAGACAAAAGATTGTTTAATTCTTCATCAAGTTTTCATCAAGTAAAACTTTTACTATGTAAAAGAAAGAAAAAGGACCTTACTTTCTATGAGGTTAAAAAACTTAAATTACACGGGTCACACACGTTACACGTGGGTGCTTAAAACTGTTCCATAATACAGAGCTGCACACAAAATTTCAACTCTTCAGGATGTGTAAACATTGGTTAAAAAGGACTGGAAAGAAGTTGAAAAAAACCAGCCTACTTGGTCTACCCATTGGTCACTTTACTATAGTATAGCAAAAAAAAATGTGAACATGAAACAGAAAGAAAAGATTTTGATTCCGATCAAGAAAATTTTACGCACCCCATTTTGGTTTATCACAAAGCCTTAATAGCCGTGAATAATTTACTTTTTCCATTATATATCGCATTCTATTACACAATATGAAGTAATTAGGTTTTTTATTATCTCTCAGATAATTATTCAAGATATGTATGTAATTACAAAATTACTTAATATCTTGGCAGTCCAACTAGGAAACAGACAGACTAAGCGAATCTGTGCATGAATCAAATCAAAGCGATAAATGTACTACACGTTTAATTCAAGCTGTATTTATTGCAGAATTACGAGATTACTTGTGTAATTCCAATTAGGTAATAATAATTTTAACCAGAAAAAACAATATTTAACGAGTGCCAGACTGAAAAATGACAGTTTATTGCAAATAAAACTTAATGCAGTTGATTACGCAAACGATTTATAAATTGGTGCAAGTTTACCAATCGCAAATGCTGATGGCACAGTGCGTACGTGCATGCGTGCGTGCGTGCTCCATTAGTTGAACAGACGAATTTTTTTTTTTACAATTGTCGGGAGGGAAAGTATGAACAGAGCATTCATGCATCCACGTCTTAGAGAAATTTAAAATTTATTATATCACATAAAAGTCGTCCAGCTTTAGTATTAGTATCATAAAGATTATACTAAAATCGTTTGGCAATCGATGGACCGACATCAGCTATGTGCAGAGTGATAATGGCCATTTTCTTTTAAAAGCTGGCTCTAAACATGGATATGCTTTTCCAATTATTATTATCATCATCATCCCATTATGCCAATGACTCGGGTTGGAAAGCTGAGTTGCTGTTGATCTGTTTGAATTCGATTGAATCGATGGAATCAATCGGAACCGATCGAACGTGCACAATCAATGGCCAATGATGGCCATTTAATTATCATCGCTTCCACTTTGTGATGCACAACAACACTGCAGAACTAGCTCGCTCATGGTAAGACAAGACCCTTGCATAATGACGCATGAGAAAACGGTCTTAAAGTGTAAAGCCAGAAGGAGCGCAAACAAATCAATTGCCCCAGTTGCTGCTGTATAGCTGCTCTATGACCGGCTAGACATGGATATTCCATCCTGACCGTTCATCGTTGTGTGCAGTGCTTTAGTGCCTGAGCCAATTCGATTGCGATTATTATTCATTTGAGTGCGTAGATACGAGTATGCAAAGTTCAAAAATTTAACTGCTGTTTTTATGTCGTTTGTGCAAATGGTCGAATTTCCGGTTTCACATATTATAGAGCAGCCTTCATGACGCATTTTTGCATTTTTGCCGAAGGTACACAATTGCACGCATTACAATAACCGAGATTAGATAGTTGATTTTGCGATATAATGTTATACGATTCATTGATTCAAATTTTATAGCAGGCAGACAGGAATTCTCCGACTTGAAAAGAAATCCGTATTTTCACAAAGATACACAATAAATTTCACAGATAACATAATATCTAAATGTATAACGCCGCATTACAAGTCGGCTAACATAAATTTTGATTTCTAATCTTTTTGACAGTAGAGCAAAAGTAGAAAAATTATCACATTAAGATCGGTTATCTTTCGATTTCTACTTTGTGTAGAATCAGGAATAAAAGTGTGCACCAGATGGTTCATTCATTGGTCGTCTTTCTACGTTTCAAGCAAAGGTGCAAAATTATAGACACTATGTGGACGTTATAGGTATGCAAATTTGATGCTCAACAAACTGCAACGCAACTGTGGTACATTAAATCAAGTCCGATTCAGGTGTGTTGCACATTATAAATGACTATTAAGTTATCTGGAGTGAAATAAAATACACGTACTATATACAAAAAGAGAGAATCAATTGATGGGTTTTTCTGATGGCAATGCTGTTTTCTACTTTTTCATTCAATAAGCGGAGTAGTAGCGTGTGTAGAGTTTGATGGGAGGCAGAACTTCTTATTGTGGATAACAAATGGTGTGCTTTTCGTTGTAAATTCTTTAACCTTACATCATCATCATTGTGTCCTCTAACCCCGATTGGGGCATAGGGCGTCAACAAAACGTCTCCATCCTTCACGGTCTGCAGCAAGGTATTTTAGCTGTGGCCACGTCCGTCTCTGGGATTCTGCTTCTGCTAAGACAGTTGATTTCCATGTATTTCTTGGTCTTACAACCCGCCGTGCACCCTGTGGATTGCATTCAAAGGACTGCTTTGCGATTTCGTCGTTTGGTTTCCTCATTGTATGACCAATCCATTGCCATTTACGCATTCTTATATCGACGTCCAGCCGCGTTTGACTTGTCCTGCGCCACAATTCCTCGTTTGATACAATTTGCGGCCAGCAAATCTTTGGGATGTGGCATAGACAGCGATTCACAAAAGTTTGCAATTTCCTCGAAATGGTAGACGTGACTTTCCACGTTTCGCAGGCATATAACAGCACGGATATGACATTGGATTCGAAGAATCTCAACTTAGTGCGTAAGGAGATTTGACTGGATTTCCAAATTGGGGTCAGAGTACCAAAGGCAGCACGAGCTTTATTAATTCTACTTTTAACGTACAGATCCTTACCGCCATTTGCAGAAACAATACTTCCAAGGTAGTTAAACTGATCGACTTCTTTCACTGGCGTCTCCTATATAATAATACGCTGCTGTGTGCAGTGGCCTGTGAGCATTATTTTTGTCTCTTTGCTGTTTATTCTTAGATCACTCGGCTCTCCCACTTTCACTTTCAGTGTTTGGCACATCCCGTTCAACCAACTGATGTTATTAGCCAGGAGGCATATGTCATCGGCATAGTCTAAATGACTGAGCCTTTCAAACGGTCTCCATTGAATGCCCTGACGCTCCGCTGTACCAACACTGGCCGTCAATACGTCGTCCATCGCCAGCAGGAAGAGGATTGGCGATAGAACATCCCCCTGTCTAACACCCTGTTGCACTACGAAGAAGTCGGATAACTGCCCATTGTGTAAAACAAAACACCTTGCGTTGTTGTAGTACTCTCTAATAATGGCAACAATTTTTGGGGGAATTCCTCTACCAAGCAACGATCTCCATATACATTCTGGGCTAACTCGATCAAAGGCCTTCTCAAAATCCACGAACATGAGGTAAAGCGGTGATTGAAATTCTATCGACTGGTCAAGGACGATACGCAGGGTGCTGATATGTTCGACACATGATCGACCGACCACTGCGGAAGCCATCTTGATGCCTCTTGAGTGTAGACTCGATTATATCCTTTATCCGCACGAGAATGATGGTTGCCATTAGTTTTGGGAAAACAGAAAAAAAGGTGATACCTTTCTTTTATTGAGTTATGTCACTTTATCCAACAGAAAGAAGAATAACGAGAATAATATCTAAATAAAAGATAGAAATTCAGATTGCGCTCATGAGGATCTAAAAGATAATATACAATTTAAGTTTTTTATTTTGAGGCACCAGACAGATAACTGATGATCAGGTAAAAAACCACTTAGAGTTAAGTTCTTAGTAAATCAGGCCGAGCGGCTCTTTTACGACTGTTAAGCAAGAGCAAAGCATTAAATAATAAAATCCTTAAAATAGCTGTTCGCTGATAATTTAAAACTTTCAAAACTCCGGTTCAATATCAAAAGAAATAATAGAAGAGTTAGGTGAAATTGTGTGGTCTATTTGTATGGGAGGTACCAGACCACAAAAAAAAGAGTCAAATTGTCGGCAGTAACAAGTGCCCTAAAATTTATAAAATATTATACATTTCTCTGAGAAATTAGAGCATTAAAATATGTTGGAGTCAGTTTTTATGGCAGGTACCTTAACCCTTTGACCAACAAAATCTAATCAATAGGGCAGAGACTATTGTAAAGATAGAGCGAAAGAATTTTTGAAAACGGACTTTTTTGAGTTATGTGTTATGTTATGAGAAACGTCGAGAAAACATGTTTCTGGTGTACCTTATAGAATAGAAGTAGTCACTAATCGCTGATTTTGAACTTATTTTTTTAGAGATAACACACTCCTTGTTTAGACCTTATGCACAACATGTCGAAATTTTGAGAAAACTCTCAATAAACTTCTCAATCATGCTATCATCATCATCATATTTGGCTCTACAACCGTGGTCCGGTCCAGGCCTCCCGCAAAAAGTCTCTCAACCGGTCCCGATTTTGAGCCGATGTCATCCAGTTTAGCATCCCTAAACTCTGGGCGTCCTGGTCTACGCCATCGTTCTAGCGTAGGCTTGGGCGACCTCGTTGTCGTGTTCCATAAATCCTACCGCAAAGGACTTTCCGAGCAGGATCTCCTTCGCTCATGCGAGCTAGGTGTCCTGCCCACCGGTTTCAACCGAGCGTAATTCTCTTCACGATGTCGACATCGTGGTAACGCTCGTAGATCTCATCGTTATAGAGTCTCCGAAATCCCTTCCTCAAATACGGGGCCAACAATTCTCCGTAAGTATTTTCTCTCGAACGCGGCTAAGAGGTCAGAATGCTCTTTGCTAAGCACCCAAGTCTCGGATCCATATGTAAGCACTGGTATGACCATTGCCTTATATACCACCATATATGGCCACCAAGTACTTTGTTTTGCTCTCATTTATGTGCAGCCCTAGATTTCGTGCCGCCTGCTCTATCTGGTTGAAAGCTTCCTGTACAGCTCTTCGGTTTCTACCAACGATGTCAATATCGTCTGCGTAAGCCAGTATCTAAATGGACTTACAGAGGATTGTTCCTCTCGCCGTTACGTCGGAGTCTCGAATCACTTTCTCCAACGCCAGGTTGAAGAGGACGCAGGCCAGTCCATCCCCTTGTCGGAGCCCGTTATAGACGTTGAATGGGCTTGATAGTGATCGGGATATTTTTACTTGGCTTATAACATTGGTCATGGTTAACCTGCATAGTCGTGTCAGCTTATTTGTAATGCCGAATCCTCTCTTGGCTTTCTAAAGTTCTACTCTGGCTATGCTATCATAGCCGGCTTTAAAGTCTATAGAAAAAAGGTGTAGTGAGTTTTGAAACTCTTGACATTTTTCCATCACCTGCCTAAGGGTGTAAATCTGATCAGTTGTTGATTTGCCTGGGATGAAGCCACACTGGTATGGACCAATGATGAATTTGGCGTATGGGGCTATCCTGTCTTGAAAAATGGAGGAGAAAATCTTATACGCGGTACTCAACAACGTTATACCACGATAATTGCTGCCTTTTGTGACATCTCCCTTCTTATGTATGGGGCACAGGATACCTTTTCGCCAGTCTTCTGGCATCGCTTCTTCTTCCCATACTTGCACTATTATTTCATGACTTGCTTGGTATAATGTGGGGCCTCCTATTTTTATCAGTTTCGCTGGACTCCCATCAGATCCCGGGGCCTTATTATTTTTGAGCTGATTTATCGCTCTGCTAACTTCGTCTATGCTTGGTGGCGGCAGCATAGTATGATCTTCGAGCATTGGTGGAGCCTCCAATTCCTCAGTTAGCTGGCATTTAGCAACTCATGAAAGTCATCTTCCCATCGCTCTAAGATGCCTTTGAAATCGGCGATCTTTGTCTTTGCAGTATGTGCAACGCGGTGTATATTGCGTCATACCGCGGACTTCCGCACCTGGTGGGGTCCTTGCTTTCTGTACTGTTCTAGTTTATGGACGATATTCTTCTCCCAGGCTACTTTCTTTCGCCGGTGAACTGTTTTTTCATATCTTCTGAGCTCTTTATATTCATCTTTGCGCAACATTCTTACGTTCAGTCGCTCGCTTACACTCGTCATCGAACCAGTCGTTCCGATCTCTACGACTACTGACTAAGATGGAGTCAGCAGTACTAATGACAGTATAACAGACAAGTCTGACAAACATCCGAGAGTAATAACTTGTCACGGAAAGCTTTTCAATTCAATTAAATTAAAGTTTTTAAAAAATGATGTCCTTTTTTAGGATTCTTTGTCACACTTCCGTTTACACGCGTTCTCTTACTATGGAAGGTTGGTGCATTAAAATACAAAGGTTTGGCGATTGCTGCCCCACTTTTCAGCCAGCCAGTCTTTCTTTTCTAAAGAGAAGATTTTGTTGCAATGCTTCTGCTATTGGAAAGACTAGTTATTGGTGAAAAAACCCGCGTTTTTTGCTAAGTTCTTCCTGTGCCACTTGATTAAGTCTTGTATACTAACCCTTAGAATGGAAAAGAGATAACTTTTCCCCATTTTCGAAAAAAATGCAAGTTTATCCGTTGTAAGCGTTTCTGGTGTTTTTCCATAACGCCTTTCTTTTCCCTTTGTATTTACGTGTAGCAGATTTGGTTCCTTCGTGGGATCATTTAGACGGTTGTTACCTTTTTGTTACTTGCATCATATATTTTTTATCTGCAACTCCGAAATTTCCAATCATCATATGACATCAATTATTTAGTTTTACACTTGCCTATCTGCTTAAAGATGTTGTGGCAGTGGACGGATGTGTACCTCTTACTAACCACGATGCTTACCACCAGGTCAGTAAGAAGGTATCCGTTTTCCTATACATTTTTTGTCTTAACACGCACGTAACCCTATTCGCGATTGTAAATAGCAACGCGATTTTCTCTGTTAACGACTATATGAGTTTTTTTATTCGATTCGTAAGACATCCAAACAAAAAACTGTCCGTTTTTTATTAAAAACATAAACATCTAAATAAGTCTCTATATGATAAATACCTGACCATGAGCATAGATACAAAGGAGGAAACCTCAACGTATCCAGTCGAACAGCAAAACTACAACGACGAATATCTCAATCCGGAGGCCAATCCATCACACAAATGCATCAATCTATCTATGCATCTATGGAGAGGAAACGTAACAATAAAAATAAAACGATATAATAATTTTTATGGAAAAATTCTTATTCAAAAACGATTATTACGTTTTTGTCGTAATTTTGTCGTGTTCGGAAGCACTTTGGGGCACAATGGATACCCCGTCCGTGGTTTTTACTGCCAGGTGCTTTGTGTCTGCTGAGTAGTAAGCCTCTGCCTCTCTATCCACTCTACCAATATCCTTAACATGGAATAATAAGCAGGTGGCGTGCTAGCCGTCCCATCGCTTCGTGACTTGTGCCATGTCCGGTGTAAAGCGGCGTATTTTTACTAATTAATGAATTCACGTTTGTTTACGGGCAACAGCCAACGGGCGGGCATTCCTTTCTGCTGCTTCAGAGTTGCATACTTTGCTTAATTTCTATAATTAGTACTCGCCACATATATTGTATGTGTGCATGCATGTACTATCGTTGCATAATAATATTCATTTTATATAATTTTAGGCATTTTAAGTTACAGCGAATTTGTTCTTTAATTGTGATTTAAGGGTTAACATAAGGAACAGTTTATTGCTTGCTTGGTACGAACGAATTTTAAGTAATTATGTGTCGGGAACATTTTTGAGAACAAGAAGTACACTACGGCGTGTACCTTTATATAAAAACACTGTTTGCACTTTGACTATGTGTGAGTGCTAGGACGAAGAAATCCCTGGCCACATATCCATCGACTGACTATGATATTGAAAAACAATTAAGTACATAATTTGTTTTATTTTACTCGTATTTTTAGAAGCATCTGGATGCATTTTCCTAATAAACAGATTTATTGATTCCGCATTATCTTAAATATTATTTCTCGACTTCTGTAAAATCTAGCTTATCGTCGTTTATGAAATCTCGATAATACATGAACTATGAAATATACGGACAACCCCCATACCTAAAAAACCACCATGACCACCTGATGACCCACCAAAGGACAAGATTGACACAGCGTTGTCGTTAAGGTTAATTAGGAGAACGTTTAAGGAAAGGAAAAGAGGATAAAATTTGTGGATTCAAAATTAATCACAAGATTTGGCAACAAACACGTGCAGACGCGAAGTAGATACAGAGACGACCACGGCAACGAAGACGGCTAAACGATTTAAGAATTTTCTCATGGAACATACGCTCACTGTATAGAGCTCGAGCTGCACAGCAGCTACCCGATACCCTGTCCAAATAACGGGTGTTTTTTTAGGAGGTTTGTTTTTCCGATAGATGTCGTTTTATTTTATGACAGTTGTTTTGACAGCTCAAAGTGGCATTTCTACTCAGTATTGTTTGGCAAATCATTATGAATAGGTTAACTCCAGAACAACGTTTTCAAATCGTGGAAATTTATTTTCAAAATCAGTGTTCAATTAAAAATGTTTATAGAGCACTTCGTGAATTTTATGGTGCACATAATCGTCCGTCAGAGACCACCATAAAGAACGTAATTACCAAATTTCGGTCTACATTCACTCTTTTGGATGCCAAGCCACCGACAAGAATGAGAAGAGTTCGTACAGAAGAAAATATTGCTGTCGTTGAGGCCAGTGTCGAAGAAAACGACAATTTATCGATTCGTCGTCGTGCTCAGCAAATTGGACTTTGTCCATCGACTTTATGGAAAATTTTACGTAAAGATTTGGGTTTGGTGCCATACAAAATTCAATTGGTGCAAGAATTAAAGCCACACGACCATCGTTTGCGCCGTGAATTCAGTGATTGGTCGTTAAATCAATTGAACGAAGATCCATTTTTTTACCGTAAAATTCTCTTCAGTGATGAGGCGCATTTTTTGTTAAATGGATACGTCAACAAACAAAATTGTCGCATTTGGAGCAAAGATAATCCACACGCCGTTCAAGAATTACCAATGCATCCTGATAAATGTACTGTTTGGTGCGGTCTATGGGCTGGTGGGATCATCGGTCCATATTTCTTTAAAAATGAGGAAGGACGACGCGTTACCGTGAATGGAAATCGATACAGAACCATGTTAAATGAGTTTTTGTTGTCAAATCTTGAAGATATGGATATGGATGAAATGTGGTTTCAACAAGATGGTGCCACTTGCCATACAGCACGTGAAACAATCGACTTATTGAAAGAAACTTTCAACGACAACATTATTTCGAGAAATGGTCCGGTGAATTGGCCTCCGCGTTCGTGCGATTTGACGCCACTCGATTACTTTTTGTGGGGATACGTGAAGTCATTGGTTTATGTGGATAAACCTCAATCGATTGACGCTTTGGAAACCAATATTCAACGTGTCATTGCTGACATACGCCCTCAAATGCTTGAAAAAGTGCTGGAAAATTGGACCTCCAGAATGACATTTGTGAAAAATAGTCGTGGTAGCCATATGCCAGAAATTGTGTTTAAATGTTAAATGCCAAAAAATTATCTACCAAATAAAAAAAAATTTTGGTCATTTCATAATTTTATATATGTTTTATTCAAAAAAAAAATCGGCAACCTCTTAAAAAAACACCCTTTATAATGCTGACATAACAGCAATCCAGGAGATGCGATGGACGGTGAATGGTGTCTTACAAAAATAATAATATGAAATATATTACAGCTGTCATTCAAGACATCATGTGCTCGGGGTTGGGTTTCTAGTCAGCAAAAGAATGAAACCCATAGTTATCGGCTTTAAGCCAATAAAAGCACGGCGAGGTAGATTTCAAAACATAAGCCTCATAAATCTTCACGCACCTACAGAGGATTTCCCAAATGATTTAAAATAACAATTCTATGAATCAGTCGAACGAGAACTCCATGTCTTCCCTTAGTATGATGTAAAAACCATTCTTGGGATATGTATGCTAAAATAGGTAGGGAGCCAGTATTCAGGTAGTATATTGGCACCCATACCTTACACGAGAACCTTAAGGACAATGAACAACGAGTCATAGATGGCAACAAGCAATAATTTTGCGAGTACAAGGTTTGCGCGTAAAATTTTACACAAAGCCACATGTGTGTCTCCTGATGGAGCCACTCGCAACCAGATTGACCACGTGTTGATCGACCACCGCCACAACGTGAGCATGATGACGGTACGAACGTACCGAGGTGCCAACGTCGACTCGGACCACTATCTTGCTGATATAGTGCTCCATGCGGATTACATCATCACGAAAGACTGTAGACTGCATCCGCGAATCAGATTCGAGTCAACACGGCTGCCCTGCGAAGAGACCAGAAACAACTACGGTCAACCGACAGGACAAGCCTAAATGCAGGGAGAGTAAGTCCTGGGGCTGAGATGTCGGGAGTAGAAGAGAAATGGACACGCCTTAAAAATACTCTCATAAGTACTGCTGACTCCATCTTAGGCAGCAGTCGTAGAGATCGGAACGACTTATTCGTTGATAATTCGTGGGCACGCGAAGATGAATATAAAGAGCTCAGAAGATATGGAAAAATAGTTCACCGCCGAAAGAAAGCAGCCTGGGAGAAGAATCTCGTCCGTGAACTAGAACAGTACAGAGAGCGAGGAAAGCACCAGGCGCGGAAGTTCTACCAAAGAGTCCGCGGTATGACGCAATATAAATCGCGTTGCACATACTGCAAAGATGGCTTCATCCATCCAGTGTGGCTTCATCCCAGGCAAATCAACAACTTATCATATTTACATCCTAAGACAGGTGATGGAAAAATGTCTAGAGTTCCAAAACTCACTACACCATCTTTTTATAGACTTTAAAGCCGCATATGATAGCATAGCCAGAGTAGAACTTTATAAAGCCATGTTGAATTCGGCATTCCAAATAATGTATTTGTATGTAGATTGACCAATGTTATAAGCCAAGTAAAACAATATCCAGATCAAGCCCATTCAACATCTATAACAGGCTTCGACCAGTGGGTGGATTGGCCTGCTTCCTCTTCAACCTGGTGTTGGAGAAAGTGATCCGAGACTCTGACGTAAGGGCGAGAGGAACAATCCTCTATAAGTCCATTCAGATACTGGCTTACGCAGACGATATCGACATCGTTGGTAGAAACCCAAGAGCTGTACCGGAAGCTTTTATCCAGATCGAGCGAGCGGCATGAAATCTGGGGCTGCCCATAAATGAGAGCTTTTACTTGTACGTGGTGGCCACGTCTGCGAGTAGAAGATCCAACATTGGTCCCGTATTTAAAATAGTGGAGCGCAGGTTTGAAGTAGTGGAATCCTTTAACTATATCGGGTCAACGGTAGCAGCCGAAAACAGCATGGAACCAGAAATACGCGCAAGGTTGCTTTAAGCCAATTATAGTCTGTCAAGACTCCTCAAATCCAGGAACTTAACCATAACATCCAAGCTGTTGGTATATAAGAAAATGGTCATACCAGTACGTTCATATGGATCCGAGACTTGGGTGCTTAGCAAAAAGCATTCTGACCTCTTAGCCGCGCTTAAGAGGAAAGACTTACGGAGAATTGTTGGCCCCGTATGTAAGAAAGGACGATTCCGGAGACTCTATAATGATGAGGTCTACGACCGTTACCGCGATGTCGACGACATCGTGAAGAGAATTAAGCTCGGTAGGCTCCGGTGGGCAGGACATCTAGCTGGCCAAGCCTACGCTGGAAGGATGGTGTAGACCAGGATGTCGACAGTTTAGGGATAAACGGATAAACTGGATGACATCGGATAAAAATCGGGACCAGTGGAGAGACTTTTTGGGGGAGGCCAGGACCGGATCCCGGTTCTAGAGCCAAATATGATGACATTTCGCGGAATTTTTGGCGGTGGTAATTATGTGGTCACTCCAACGAAGCTTGTAGTAATCGCAAATTTCTTTTTAAAATCGTAAGGGGGTTGCACACTTATAATGATCGGCTAGATCGGCGAGATGTCAATGAGCTTTTGCTTTGAATGGCAAAGAAAAGAAAGAGCATGGCAGAGATTTCCACATACGTATTGTACGGCTGAAGAATGAATCGCTGGCTCTGCATTCAACTGTACGTCTAAAGATGAGTAATGCTGTTAAATTCAAGGAGAAGTGGCATGCAACTGGCTATTTCTTTTGAGCACCGCTAGTGAAAGAAGCCATAAAAGAGTGACAAGGAAACGTTCCTGCGGTGTTCAAGCGAATCTATTGATTTCGCAATGTTTTCGTCACCCATAAGTTTTACCGGGCGGTTTTGTATTCTATGCAAGGTAGCGCACCATACCAGATATGACAATAATAGTCAAGTTTAGGGCGAATAAACAGTCATCATCGAGCGCTCAACATGAGCACACGCAGATCACGCATCATATCATATCGTCCAGCTACCTGCTAACGATTAAAAAAAAAAACCCAAAACCAAAAACCAAGAACGAGCATTTCGCTACCTGCTACTTTTTTATTTAATATTATTTCACTAATTATTTTTTAATTTCAGAAATACTTTTCTTTTCCAGTTATTAGAATTTATTTTCAGAAAAGGTTTTCCTTTCAATCAGCCCTATAAAATGGGGAAAAATCAAAAAGAAAGGAAAAAGTCAACGAGGTCTTATCCTTAATTAAGGAACAAGTCACCAACCATGGTGGAGATTTCCTCTTGTCGTTGTACCGAAGGTGAACCAGCTGTGCGATTCAGTGACTACAGAGGAGGAAACCATGAGCGTTGTCGAGGAATCAGATACTGAAGCGTCCGAAGCCAGCAGCGGCGGAGAGGATAATTTTAGCGACGAAGATAGTCGCAAGGATCGATCATCTCCCGAAACCATGCCAGTAAAGGCAAAAAGAAGAAGATTGTCTGCAAGTTCCAGACCTTCATCACCACCAACTTCATCTCCGCCTTCAATAGCCAATGATGTCAAAACCAATTGTTGTGGAGAAAACAACAAAACCAAACGAGGTGCAACGTAAAACGGTGCAGTCATCACAACCAACCGCTCCAGGATACATAACCACGCAGAGTACTGGACCAGCAACCAAACCATTTGCTATCCCACCAATAATCTGTTTCAGACTGAACGGCCCTGAACTCACAAAGTTAGAAAAGTTAAACATTTCGTAGCACGTTTTGCGACGGTGAACATGTGGTCATTTCAACTAAGCTTGTCGTTAACGCACACACCGAATTACGAGTTCTTCAATTTCCTCGATGCATGTGCCTTTCATGGATAATGGCAGTGGATTTAAGATTCGCTTAGATGACAGGAGACAGCATTTGGTCATGGAAGCATTAAATTGTACTCTATTATTTCTCCCTATCTTATTATGCTGTCCGGATCAGAATATAATCAGCTTAACATAATTGGTTGTTTGAGTTCCAGATGAGAATTGGAGGGACGTTCCTCAAACTTAAATGCAATGCTGAGAGTGCTGTCGTCAGCTTGTTGATTGGATTAAAAGTAATGGACAAGAGGCCAGTAATAGAAATGAGAAAGTGTGTCGAGCATAAAAGAGAATCCTAAGGAACGCCAACATTTATGTGACAAGTTTCAGACTTCCAAACCAAGACGTCCAAAACAACTTGTATCGAACGGTCCAGAAGGTAGCTTCTAATCCAATGAAGCAGTTTTTCATCGACTCTATAAGCACAAATAAAACAACTTAATGCCAAAATCTGTCGAATGCTTCGGAAATATCAAGTGCAACGACTTTGCTTTTATCAAATTGATGAATAGACTTGTTCCACTTTTCGGTCGTATCAATATATATTTTGAGCTGATGATTGATCAGCGTTCCCATAACCTTTTGGAAAAATTGGATGTAAGTGCTATGGATTGGTACAAAGATGGAGACGACGGCTCGCCTTTTTTATGGTAAATGCTGGACAAAGACTGTTCTTCAGTCCAGATCAATAGGATAGAAGGAAAAGTTTACGCAAATGTAATGCCAGCTTTAAAGAAGACCTCCTCTACAGCAAAAATTGAGAAATGCCATCTGACACAGCGTATTTGTGAATGTTGAGATTCTCTAAAATGCTAGCAACTGTACGAGTACGAATGTGGATCTGTACCACAGAGTATTCTGTGCACAAGCAGATCGGCCTTGTCCTTAGATCTGACATCTGGAAAGTCATTATAAATAAGCATTGGAATCAACGACGAGGCTGTATTTTTGAAACATTGTAGTATATTTTGCCTCGATTTTTGGTCGTAGGCGAATTTGACTCGCCGAAGGTGGGCATTTGTTTTGTAAAACCGAAAGCATACCTTCTATCTTATCGTAGATGCCTTTTTAAAGCTACCTATGGCCAGGCAAACTTATTCATGACTGGGATAAGAATGATGGCTGTGATCGTATTGGTGGAGGCATTGCTACCATTCCAGTGTTGAGAAGGGTTCCTTGGTTCTCTCGGTAAGGGTATGCGGTAGTATTTTACGAGCATTGTTACCGGCTATAATAAAGGGTTATCCATTTCGCGGTTTCAAAAGTATAGGGCTGGAATTCGACATCTGTCAAACTAAGTTGTTAAAACAATTTTTTTTTTCAGTTGAAAGCCAGACATTTACGAAAATGGATCGCTTAACTATTGCACAACGCTTGAAAATTGTAAAAACCCACTACAAAAATGGTGATTCTGCCACAGCCACATATCGTGCTTTAAGAGGAGATTATGGTTTACATAATCGTCCAACTACGCAAGCAATTGGTAAAATTGTGAAGAAATTAGAAGAGACTGGATCGGTTACAGATATTGTAAGGCCTGTGCATCATCGTTTCGCTCGTACCACTGAAAATATCGCTGCTGTAAGTGAAAGTGTTGCCGAAGACCCGAATGTGTCGATTCCTCGTCGTTCTCAGGAATTAGGACTGTCTTACGGCACATTATGGCGTATTTTGCATTTGGATCTACACCTACATCCATATAAAATCCAGCTCACACAACAACTGAAGCCAGCTGACCATTCACAACGTCGTAGATACGTGGAATGGGTGCTTGAACAACAGGCGGTGGACGGCGATTTTTCGAACAAAATATTCTTCAGCGACGAAGCACATTTCTCACTCGGTGGGTATGTTAACAAACAAAATTGTCGTATTTGGGGTTCTGAGAATCCTCAAGTAATTGAAGAGAGGCAATTACATCCACAAAAAGTCACTGCTTGGTGCGCTCTTTGGTCCGGAGGTGTGATTGGACCTTACTTCTTCGAAAACGACAATGGAACGACTGTCACCGTCAATTCGGAGATTTATGGTCATATGCTAACCGACTTTTTTTTGCCTGCTATTGAAGAATACGACTTAGAAAATATGTGGTTTCAACAAGACGGTGCCACATGCCACACAACTCGAGCGAATATGGCTTTATTGCAAGAGACATTTCCTGGCCGCGTAATTTCTCGTCGTGGCGATATCAACTGGCCACCAAGATCATGCGATTTGACACCGCTTGACTTTTTTTTGTGGGGCTACGCGAAAGACCGTGTTTATGCAGATAAACCTTTAACTCTTGAGCACTTAAAAATCAATATTCGTCAAGTTATGGCTGAGATACCGCCCAATATGTGTCAAAAAGTGGTCAAAAATTACCTCAAAAGAATTGATGCTTGCAACAATTCGCGTGGTGGTCATTTAAATGATGTAGTGTTACACACATAATGTCAACGTTCAAACTTTATAATAAAAAAGAAATATCATGATCAAAAATATTTTATATGTGTTTTATTTACGTTTACTTTTGAAACCGCAAAATGGATAACTCTTTACATTAGATCGTATTTATCCAGTGAATTATAGTTATAAGGTAAATCTCGGATGATGTCTGTCGCAGCTATGCTTTACAAGTGCATTGGGTGCATCTAGCACTGTTTGTCCACCTTCATTGATTGGATTTTATAGATTAACTGCTGGTTTTTTTTATAAACTTTTATCAGAAGGTGCAAAAGTTTACAATACAAATTTGGATGGTAAATTTTGGTGTACAACTCTTTGTAAAGTGCTTTTGATTATAAGATATTTAAAGAGTTTTACCACTTCCTCGATTTTACGAGCAGGCAAGACCAAATATAATCCACATTAAAACCCACCTTAAAAAATGCAATAAATTTCAAAAATTCATTCATAATTGAGTCATTTCGAGAAATTCGAGAAACTCATATAAAATAAGATTTAAATCAATTTGTATTTATCGCAACAAATACCCACAGTTGTAGGTGTTTTTCATAACACATGGACCATCCAGATAACTTGACACTTAATGATGATGTGTAGATATTTCCCATTTACCTGCAAGAGAACAGAAAGTTGACGATCTATAAAATTTCATAAAAAAAAATCCTTTATTGGGAGCATTTAAAAAAAGCCATCTGTTTATTTGAATTATGTCATTAAATTAGCACGAGTTTAGCCAGCCTTTGCAGGGGCAGTCAGTGCCTCCAATCACATCTTCCAAAAAGCAAATCGATGAAATCATTTCGATTCGATAAAAAAAAATCTGATACAATCGCATCAGCAGCCAGCTGGGTGGCTCGCTCAATCAAGTGGGCAGGAGATTGAGTAGCAGTAGGTACACTGCAAGTTATGATCATCATCACCAACATGGAACAACATGACAGCAACAGAGTAGGATTTACGATTTGATGTTTCACGCAATTATTTGTTAGATTTGACATTAATTGTCATCATTGCAATTTTATAGCCTGATGTTTTGCCTTTTTTGAAACTGGGCCGGCGCAATATTCGTGCATTAAATTAAATTCATTGCGTGGTTGATCTCTTAATGTTATGACGATGACGACGACGGATATTCATAGTCATTAGAGCCGACGCATTCCTCTTTAGCTAAGTGAAAGATTTTGCGAAAAGTGTTTTTATTTGACAGGCACGCCCCCCTTCGGCTGAAGTGCTTCCCAGCCGTACGCACGCACTCACGACCGTGTGCGTGCTGTCTCTAGCATATTATGTGAAGCTCCTCGGCGCTTTGATGATTGTTATTTATTGTTATTCAATGGGAAAACGATGCCGCAATAATCGTTAGAGAATTATTAATATTACTTGTTCGGTAACATTCAATATTATTTGTGCATGAGTTCTGAATTAAATGTTTCATTTGCGATGACAAACAAATAGGATAGTTGATTAAAAAAAATAAAATAAAGATATTGATTTTATGGTCTTTTTTAGAAATTGATTTTAGGCACGAACTGACTGACTGATTAAGTCATCAACACCAAAACGAATATTGCGTGATGCAAAAATATTTTCAAACTAGTGAGTACCCGTCAAAAATGACTGAATCTTTTTTCTACCACCATTTTACCATTTTTCTTCCGGGCATCAAACGAACATAGGGTGTGAATATGAACCAAATCCAACCATAAACACAAATTTTCGTAAATATCTCGACTTCAGGTCCAACAAATCTTAAACTTATCGGAGCACCAAACGATCATATGGTGTGAATATGAACCAAATCCAACCATAAACACACAATTTCGTAAACATCTCGACTCCAGCGCCACCTTACGGGTCAAAAAAAAAACTTAAACTTATCGGAGCACCAAACGATCATATGGTGTGAATATGAACCAAATCCAACCATAAACACAAATTCTTGTAAACATCTCGACTCCAGCCTTACCAGAACCAAAAAGCTTAAACTTACGGATCCAAAAAACTTATCGTAGCACCAAAAAATCATATGTTGTGAATATGAACCAAATCCAACCATAAACACAAATGTTCGTAAATATCCCACAGACCAGGTTTGACAACTTTGGCTGAAAACCCAGCTCGTTCTTATGGTTTACTCTCGAAGAGAGGACCGCTAAATGGGAATAGTTAAGAGCTGCTTAATGGCGAAAGCCGGGTAAGCGCGGGTGTTGTCATAATGACTTCCCCGTGGGGGTTCTAGCTGCATCTTAACCTATTTAGCGTTAGGGTGCGGGGTTCTACCACGGAAAATAAGAAGGGCCGCGGGTACTTAGAGTATGTCTTCGTACTTTGCGACCCAGAAGGGGTTACTAGTACTTAGAGATAAATCTTTTGAGTAACTTATCGTATTTAGTAGCTCACTTCTTACACTACAGGACTGTGTGTACTAGGATATTGTGCTTTCCTAGTGACAAGTGATGGTTTTCGAGGTTCCGGCGATGTGCTGCTAGGGTCGGCTTTTCCTTCGCCCAGGCACTCATACTGAACAAACTAGGTCCCTTGATGTCAGATCTCACCAGGGTCGCATTGGTACTACGGGAGTTGTCTGTGCCCAACGGACCAGGTTTGACCGTGAGGTTGATCTGGCCCGGGGACAACTATGGTTGCGGACCCAGTTCGTTTTGGGGATGAAACGTGGGGGCTAAGGTATACTCTCGAAAGAGGGGAATGCCTGACAGGAATAGCATAATAAGAGCATACTTAATGGCGAAAGCTGGGTAAGAACGGGTTCATCCCACTCCACTAATGATGACTGTTCTCGGCTTCATGTATTTCTTTTTCAAATTCTCCGCCTACTATACTCAAACGTAGCTTAGTCTCCTTAGATTTGATGGCCACCGCTTCATGTAGTTGTTTTTGGTATTGATTTTGCAAGGATCACCTCTATATCTCCCCTGTGAGGCAGGAGAATCGAACGGCCCACGTTACTAAGACACAGGCCAGCCTCTGTACTTCTTTCAATTCTCTAAGCTTAGCTTGATCATTCTGTAGGAAATCATTTGATTAACCATCATGGTGTATATATATATCCAGTGCATTATTCTAGCGCTTACTCCCTTAATAAAATAAATTGCGAATTGACTTCTTTTTCTTTTTCATTTCATTTCTTCTTTTTCATTGAAGCATGTAAGCAAGATCTAAACGGCTTCATCTAATATGTGTGTAAAAAAAGCATCTTCAGATCGCAATTTTATCAAATATTCGCCAAGAATTTTGTCCAGGATGTCTACCTACACCAGCTTTTGTGCGACTGTAATCGATTATGGCCAAGGTGTTGTTGAGTAGAAAACTACAGTTTGACGGCTCGAAAGATTGGATTTGCCAAAGTATTCCAGTAATAACTTATTGCCGTGACGCAAGTCATTCAGGGAGTCCTCCCTTGGCAATAAGTCTCTATATATAAAAAAAAAATAGTCTCTTGCGCTTCATACGAAGCTCCAAGTGGTTCAACGAGTAGGCGTGGGGATTTTCCTAAATTCTTTTGGTATCACAACGGACCTTCATGGTCTAAGTTCTTCGAACTCCCCTTCTACGCGCCCCAATTGTTTTATATCCGACGGTCTCTAAGTCTCTGACTACTACTGATTGATGCTTCCTCAATCAATACCTACTCAAATACAAGTCTCTCTCTACATCCACTAAGTTAGCATTAATTGATGGTGACCATAGTCGATCCACTTACTCAACTATAGAACTAAGAAACGGGATCTTACAAATGTTAAAACATCATATAGGTTGGAATTAACTTTAGACCTTAATTATTTTCAAATTAGGTAAAGAATAGGCCAACAATCGATATAAAGGAATCCATATGGGAAGTAGTTTTCATATATCGTACACGCTTCAGCAGCCAACCCACCATTGCTGGAATATTGCTTATTACATACTGCCGCCACCAAAACTCCGCTTAGTCAAAACCATGGAAGCGCCTTATTAATGGCCCTATAATAAATTAGCCACAACACACAGAACAATTTTTTACTCAACTACGATTTCCAGCACATTGTAATGGCTCGTTTGAATTGTGGCGCATAAAATAATCATAAAAAAGCCTAGAAGATGGAATAAAAGTGTGGCGGCAGTTAAATCAAAGGTTCACGGTTGAAAGTGGACACTGATAGGGCTAGGCGCAAATTGAACGAAGCTCTGCACAGCATACTGTAGCCGGGGATTATAGGGCAAACAATGTAAAAACTAAATGGCGTATAATGTGACTGTGTATGCCAGCAAGTGTGTCTTTCCTCAGCTACGCTGTGCTGTGCTGTGCTGCGCCTAACTAGCCTTACTTTGAAGTCTAGTAAGCACATCTGGGTGGTCTTCCAATGCGATTCATCAGACGACAATGTGAATATTACAGAAATCATAATTATTACAGGCGTATCGTGTCTAAAAATAAAAAAAATAGAAATATCACACAAACAGCCAATGCAAATAACAAAATTGCGCCATACGCATATGAAAATCATAATATGAAAAAATAGGAACTGAAACTGAACAGTAGCTACGCACCACCCTCTACCTACCCCTACACCACTTCCCCCTACCACAATGACAGGGCTGATGACGCGCGAGAATAACGCTCAGGAGTCAAAAAGCTCACATAGAACAAACATTTGGATTTTAAAATTCATAGCAGCAATTTGCTTTTCCCGCCAAAATGTTTTGTTGATCGGTGCTAGACGAACGACGACAGCATTCTTTGTGGTATGCAAAATATTATTACCTACCAACAACACCCACTTTGAATCGGAGTGTCGAGGTGTCGGGGCATAGTTCTACAGTATGCCGCGGATCCGATTGACTGACAAACTGAATGACTAGCCGGCAATGGGCTCCATCGCCCATTGTCGTAGAAGCAATAAGTGTGCGTTTTTAATTCGCGCCCATCACGACGATCATTGGGCGACACACGAACGAACAACGACGACGCATAGACGATCATCCCAGGCGAGTGTCTATCTTGTCTAGCTATGTGCGGCGTCGTCAATAAAATGAAGTGAAGCTGAACGCTGGTCCGTTAGTTCGTTGGTGCGTCAATGAGTCAGTCACTTAGTCATTATCGAGTAGGCTAACTAACTCCGCTGAAGCCGGGATTTAAATAATAACGCACAAACCGCCGGCGTGTGAGGTGCACCGTCAGTCCCTCCCTCACCCTCACCGACCGTCCGCGTTACTATGCTATTTTCGAGGTGTGTTCGTAATTTTCTCACTTGAATGCGCGTTGCGTTGCCGGTTAAAAAGTAAAAACTTACCACGATTAGCGGCGACAAAGCGCGACAATATAAAACAAAAACAAACGGCGAAGGAAATTTTTTTTTAAAAAAAAAAAAGAGAAAATCGACAACCACATCTATGCATTACGCACACGCACCCGGTGCGTTTGAATTTCTGTTCGAGTGTTATTTGCATCATTGGAGCTCTAAAAATCAAATCAGGCGTAGTACGATATGCACCACATTATGAAGACATTAAACGCGCTTGACATGTTCCAAGCATTCCTCCATTCGGAATCATACGTTGAATTGTTTTCTTTAATGTCTCTATTTATTGATACAAGAGCAGCTTTTTGGCTTCCAAAATATTATTATTTGTTGCTAGAATATTGGTATGTAAGCATAAATCGGTGACTTTAAGTAAGCCCGAGTGAAATATACGGTTATTGTTTTAAAACGCACATTGATTGGAAGGCATACTCTTATTACAAGATCATTTATTAATATCATCTTTTAGCCAAAATTTTAATTGTACAGTTGCGGTCCCAAATTGCTACCTAAAGAGATTTGCATTTGGTTTTTAAGGTATTTTTCAAGAAATTAGGTCCGATGATGGCGCATTGGCGTTATTGTTGATTGAATCAGACGAAGCGGAAACTATAAATTTCAGCCAATTATTTTCTAAGTAGTGAGTACCCGTCAAAAATTACGGAATTTACTTTTTTCACTTGAGTCCCAATATATAATTACTACTCTAAAAATTTTAAGTAAAGTAAGTTTTTTTTTGGATAAAACTAAGTTAAAAAAATTCAGTGGAAATGCGCGTGGCTACTGATCAGGAGGTTCGTGGTTCGAATCCCAGTAACACCAAAAGTATTTTTCACGGTGTCCCATCTCTCGCGAATGGGTGACAAACTTTCCGAAACTTTTCACGGAAAGCTTCTCAATCAGCCGTTCGGATCCGGCCTTAAATTATAGGTCCCTATGCATTTGTGTCCAAAAAATATACATGCGCAACACAAATGGTCGCGAGAAACTAGGCCTTGGAAATATGCATATTTTTTTTATTTAGTTCTGGATTTCTTTAATTACATTGTTTTTTGTACACAATCTCGAGTTTTTAAGTAAATCTCTTTGACAATCCGTATTTTTAATTAAGACTTTTACATTTTTATGATGTCTTCCTCGAGTTAAAGAAGATATACACCGACATGATCAAAGGACTGGCCTTGTTTCTTGTTGATGGTCATTGCACAAAGCAACATCAATGGAAATTGGCGACGCTTCATTCTGAATGGCAAAGTACTTTCACTTGGCTCCAAATCAATTCTAGAAATGGAAAACTAAACTAACATATGGTGTGAATTGAACCAAATCCAACCATAAACACAAATGTTCGTAAATATCTCGACTCCAGCGCCACCTAACGGGTTAAAAGAAAATGTAAGTTATCGGAGCACCAAACGAACTAATGGTGTGAATATGAACCGAACCCAACAATAAAAAAAAATTCTTCTTAAATATCTCGACTCCGGCGAGATCGGAGCGCCAAACGAACATATGATGGTTATATGAACTAAATCAAACCATAAACACAAATGTTCGTAAATATCTCGACTCCACCTAACGGGACCAAAAAAAAACTGATACTTATCAGAGCACCAAACGAACATATAGTGTGAATATTGTTTCGATACGTCCAGTAGTCCAGCGGGATGAGGCGACGACATAAAAGCGTTACATCCATACAGACAAACAGACAAAAGTAATTCTGTTATTAGGCGATTTTTCGGAAGAAAAACCAAGAAGGCTTTCTTAAATAAGTGAAATTTTTGGTTTTTATTTTTCTACGCTGTGAATTATTTTATGTTATACTAGATGTTCCCGGGCGCTTTGCTACCCGCAGACATGAACCGACGTCTTTCTCTTACCATCGCGTGGTGGGGGTGTACTATAACTTATAACCATAGAGTAATACGCACTAAGCACATATTCTTAGACTTTTCTATGGGCAGCCATAGTACGTAAAAAAAAAACAGAGCACAGAAAGCAGCGCGGCAAACAGTGCAGCACACAGTCAACGCATTCGCTCGGGCGTTTTTTCGTCAACCGTGAAAGTCCATTCTAAATACTGGTGAAAGTATTTTGAAATCCGTCCAGTAGTTTCGAAGATTACCTCCTACATACAAATCCACATTACCTCATTATATCTTTATAAATTTTATTTTTAATTTTGCGTCCTACGATGTATTCTTGCGCGTGCTGTAATGAAACTAGATAAATGTCAAAAATAGCGGTATAACCATCTACTATCTTCAAAAAAGCGCCACCTATCGGGACCAAATTTCACAAAAACCCAAATAGCAACGAAACATACGTATGGTTAAAATTCTGAAGTGCCTAAGATGCTTCGTTGCTGAGAAACAAAAAAACCGTTATATTTTGACAACAGCGCCACCTAGCGAGTTCAAACCAAAACGAAAACACAAACCGCTAAAATCCTAATCTATTTGTTTTTTTAAATACTGTAAATTATATGATGGTTATATTATTATAATTAATAAATCTTACTATTTTGTATTACTAAAAGAATTAAAAATTCCTTTAAATAAACTGGTAGATGGCCCCCAAATCCCTTTTTGCACCTGGGCCGCCAAAGAGCTAGATCCGGCGCTGTGTGAGGCAAACAACAAACAGGCACAACGAGATAAAGAAAAGAGAGAGAGGAGAGAATTAAGATGCAACCAAATATGCTCAACAAAGGTGAACAAAACTCGTAAGTCTCACGTGTGTTCCATTTACTACCCATATGTGTGTGCGCGTGTTGCATCCTGTAACACACTACACATACGAATATCGACCATCTTCTTACTTATTACTTTATTCTAAACTGAAAGGTGAACAAAACTCGTAAGTCTCACGTGTGTTCCATTTACTACCCATATGTGTGTGCGCGTGTTGCATCCTGTAACACACTACACATACGAATATCGACCATCTTCTTACTTATTACTTTATTCTAAACTGAAATATTTTCGAAATCGTCCTTTCCACAACAAAACTAACGTACACCAGCTACATGTGACATGTGATCAGCAGCATGCGTACTCACTCGTTCACTAACTCGTTGTTTCAATTATTCTCGTACGAGTATATGACTGTGGGGCCTATGGGGTGTATACGCAACTTCTCATTCAAGCTAACGTGAAGAGTGAAGGTAAAAGCTTTTTTCCTTTGGCCGGATGCAGTTTTGCACATAAACTGTAAGGAGGCTAAGAATGCAGAAATGCTGACTAAGTGGAACGGGGGCAGGTGGGGGTGGGTTTCAATGATTTCAAGGCAGCGGGATAAAGGGTGAGAATTAAAGCGAACAAGAGGTTATTCAACTGCGGCTGGAAGAGAGAAAATAAAAGCTAGAGAGAGTGAGATAGAGAGAGAAGGGTGTAAGAGCAGTACCAGCATTAACCCGCAATGGCCAACAAGCAAGCGAACGAACAAAGGAACGGAAAAAATATTGATTTGTTTAACTCAGGAGCACATGACAAGCCGGTTGGAATTGAGGATGATTTGCCCGAATAGGCAGGCACATCTACGTGCGTATGCGCTGCACAAGCTTTGCCAGGATCATTTAAATTTGTAATTTTATACAATTTTGTTGTTGATATCCTATACACATTTTCCTGCTACTCCTTCTATTGAGTAATACACACATCCACGCATACAACTCACGCAACAATAATTGAAAGTGCGTGCTACGTACTGGGTGACGAATGAATTCCAGCCACAATGGTATCGGTACAACAACACGACAAGGACCCTCTCATCATGGCGGTTATTTATAGTTTCATTTATGTGCACTGAATTGGATGAACAAATTGAAAATCTCTCCACACTTGGAAACATTTATTCAATTTTCCCCGGCTTTCCTTGTGACTGTGTGTGTGTGGGGGTTTGTGCGTCTGCATCTGTGTGCGTTCTTTAATGACAGGCAAACGACGACGTGAATGGATATGTTGATGATATTATAAATAAACCAAGTTGTCGGTTGTTGTGCAGAATGTGCAGAGTCGAGTGGAATGGTGGTAAAGTCAAAGTTTTCATTTGATGGTGATGGATGTTTCTGTATTGTTGATATTAATTAGAAACTCGTGTAGGTATTTGACATCGGTATTAATATGAAGTGTACCGTCATCCATCAGTATGACCCCAGACCCAGAGCTTATCATTGCAGACTTACAACAACAGCGTTTAAAAGCTATAAGTGCTGTAAATAAGCTAAAATGGAACAATAAGGAACCTCTCGATATGTTTCTCTTAGCTTTCGACGCGACAGAGGATATAAACAAAATATATGAACCTACAAAAGTGTTTAATTCAAATGTAAAAGTTGAACCAATCAAAGCTTCTAAGCTAATACATACCCCGCAATGCAAAAACTGCCAATCCATTGGACACACAAAAAACTATGCTCTAGACCAGCAAGATGTGTGAAGTGTGCAGAAAATCATAGTATAACCCAATGCACGAAAACCACAGATCAACTATCTAACTGCTGCAATTGTTAACAAGAACATCCAGCTTATTATCATTGTTGCTCTTTATGACAGAGGAACTACAAAAACTAAGAAATGGTTTCGTAAATCAAAAGTCCAAGGAAAGTAATTTTCCAAATGTCTCACAAGAGTAACAGAACCTTATTATACAACAACTATAACCATCAATACTCTCCCTAATAAACCAAGCCATGCACAAGTAACACAAAATATACAAAATGTTAGTAATCCAAATGTACACAGGGAAACTGCAGAAAATCAATTACTATAACAAATTTTACAAAAGCTTGATATTTGGTAATTTCAAAAACGATTAGACAGCTTCGTTATGGATCTACAGAAGAAAAAAGGATACCAAAAATCGTATGAATGGTTAAGTCACTGAAGATAATGCTATGTTATGCTGTTAAAAAACAAAGATGAATTGCAGATAGTGTTAGATATGGAAAAAAATCGATGTGTGCATGATATCGGAATCACACTTCACAAACCAATCATTTATTAAATTCAAGAATTTTAATACATATTGCACAAATCATCCTTACAACAATGCACGTGGCGGTAGTTCGATAATAGTCAGACGATCATATAGATCATTACGAAGAGGAAAACTTTTGCACTGCTGAATTTCAAGCAACAATAACTACCATCAGAACTGAGAAACACATATTATCACTCACTGTCTATAGTCCACCAAGACATAAAATTAGCTCTGAACAATATCGGCAATAAATACTTAAAAATATTGGTGGTGAGTTTAATGCGAAGCATACGCATTGGGGATCGCGATTAATAACTAAGATAGTAAAGCGAGTTTCTCAGCTCGCTATATGGATGGTTGTAATTCAGTCTAAACACTGAATTATCTTAAAAGCCCAATAGTAAACATTTAACTCACAAAATTTGTAACAACTTTTATTACGGAATTTTTTTTCTGTGAAAAAAAAAATGTTTTCTTATTTTTTTGGGAAATTTTTTATTTCTTATTT
This sequence comes from Nephrocerus scutellatus, assembly GCA_947095585.1. Taxonomy (NCBI): domain Eukaryota; kingdom Metazoa; phylum Arthropoda; class Insecta; order Diptera; family Pipunculidae; genus Nephrocerus; species Nephrocerus scutellatus. Next base: position 100,347,939 of record OX352761.1, read on the forward strand.
TTTAAAAAAAAAAAAGAATTTAATTTTTTTTAAATGCGCCACACAAGCGCCTCACGCGACACGCGCCACACGCGTCATAATTGTTTTAAAACAAGTCCTGAGTGGTAGAAGCCGAGATATACGAGTTCCTACCAAAAACTTTCCACTACTATAGGCACAGGAACTAATGTATTCAGCTATGCGAGTGAATACACACCCATGTATGTATATATACTTGTAATTCAGTCTAAAGGCTAATTTATCTTAAAAGCCTAATAGTATGCAACGTTAAATGTAGGTCTTTCATTCATAAACGATAGACTGAAAAAACCGCATTTAACTTTGCAAACCTTTAGACTTAAAAAATTTATAGCGATGCGTAGATTTAGTATTTTTCTCAGTTTCCTCAGGGGTAGTAGCCCCTATGAATGAAATGATTGAACTGGTACAAGCCGAGATATACGAAACGGCAAACAAACGTACACACGCTCGCTGAAAAAATGTTCATGTCTTCTAAATAAAAGCTTCGGGCTCACAACAAAAGGTCGACAACTGTTTAAAGCAGCTCAACAAACAGGATGCGAATTTATATCAACTGATGGCCTATGGATGGCCTACTGATTATAAATTACCTGACCTCATCGAGGGGTTTGCTACAAATAGAAGAAGGATCAGATTTGAATTCGGATCAATCTCCAGTCTACATGGTTTATAGCGATCGTGTGCATATGAAAAGTGAGAAGAATATCTTTCTCACAAACAAAAACAAAAATTAATCTTCACACTCAAATATCAAGCAAAGATCAGCGGACAGAACAACTACTTGCCTTCATTCAACAGATACAAAGATCAACTTGGAAAAGTACTCCTGTTATAAAAAGGATAAATTGGACGAAATCTTAAATCTAATATCTGAAAAACGAAAAATCCGAAAGAAATGGCAACAAACAAGATATCCTTTGTTCAAATCACAACAAACCAACTCACAGAATTAGTTCGCATGCGAATAAAAGAACATAAGAATCAATCGATTATCAAATATTTAAATCCACTCACCGCAGATAAAACAACATATTATTCATTGTGGAAATCTCAAAAGCCCTAAACTACAGAAACCATCTCATAGAACAAATAATAGTTATTGCGCTAAGAGTAACATGAAAAAGGCAGTGCTATTTTCCAAACAAACACATACATACATTCAAAAATCAGAATTTGTCATTTCTTACAGCAGTCATTCAGAACATTATGAAGTCTCGGTCATTCTAGTTAGCAAAATAATAAAACCCACCGTTACCGGCTTTAAAGCAATAAATGAATAAATGAAAGATATGCACCATTCGCTGGTCAAATTTAAAAACATAAGCCTCATAAACGTTCACTTACCTACAGCGGATTCCAAAGACGATGAAAGAGAATAATAATTTGAAGCTGGGGAATGTGAAAGCTAAATTAGATTGGCAGCCTGATAGACCACGCATTGATAGACCACCACTACACACAGAAACTGATGACTCGGACTAATATCTCGGACTAATATGCTGATTGCATCACCATGAAAGACTGCATTTGCGAATCGGATTCGACTCAAAACAGCTGCTCTATGCAACGAAGAGACCAGGGCTCGAATTACGTGACTGAATAATGTTGATTTGTCTTACGTGAACAAGTGACGAGTAGTGATCATTCCAATGTAAATACTCGATCACTCGTTAACGTATGAAGTTCATTCACTCGCTAACTGATGTCGTAATTCAACCCAAAAAACAACTACGGTCACGCGATAGGACTCGCCCTTGATGAAGAATAATGATGCCGAGCGTAGGAGAGATATGGACACGTCTTGAAAGTTTCCTGTCTCCATCTTAGGCAGTAGTCGAACAGCAAGTGACGAGTAGTGATCATTCCAATGTAAATACTCGATCACTCGTTAACGTATGAAGTTCATTCACTCGCTAACTGATGTCGTAATTCAACCCCAAAAACAACTACGGTCACGTGATAGGACTCGCCCTTGATGAAGAATAATGATGCCGAGCGTATGAGAGATATGGACACGTCTTGAAAGTACACTTTCCTGTCTCCATCTTAGGCAGCAGTCGTAAAGATCAGAATGACTGGTTCGATGATGAACGTAAGCTAGCGATTGACCGTAAGAACGTTGCGTACCATGCAATGGAGCAATCTAATTGAAAACGAACGAGCGAAGCTGAATATAAAGAGCTCGGAAGATATGAAAGAAAGTACGCCGGGGAGGGAAAACAGCCTGGGAGAACTAGAATAATACTAGGATCGCATCAGGTGCGGAAGTTTTATCAAAGAGTCCGCTGTGTGACGCACTATTCAGCGCGTTGCACATACTGTAAAGACAAAAAGGGTTCTCTGATCAAAGGCACCATTGAGAAGAGCACTTTTATGAGTAGATAAATGACAATGGAACAATATCTAACAGGTTCACGCATAACGATATTGATATCGTTGGTAGAAACACAATAGCTGTACAAGAAGCTTTCATCCAGATGGAGCAGGTGGCACGAAGTTTGGTGCTGCACATATATATGAGAGGAAAACACAGTACGTGGTGGATTGTGGATACGTATGCGAGCTGGCGATACAAAATCTTTTAACTATCTCGGGTCAATTGTAGGCAGAACAAGAAATGCTTAAAGCCAACAAAGCCTGCTTTAGTCTATCAAGACACTTCAAATCCAAGAATTTAACCGTAACATCGAAGACAGTGGTCAAACCACTAGTTACGACTTGGGTGCTTAACAAAGAACAAAGACATTTCAGCCGCATTGGAGAGGCGTATATGAGCGAGCGTTGACGACATCATGAAGAAAATTCAGCCCGGTATATTCCGGCGGTAAGGACACCTAACTCACATGAGCGAAGACGATCCTGCTCGGAAAGTCCCTTATGGTAGCATTTGTGGGACACGACAGCAAGGCCGGCCTACGGTCTACGCTGGAATAATGACATAGACCAGAACACCAGAGTTTAGGGATGACATCGGCTCGATGAAGCTAAATGAGCTTGGAAATAATTGTATTACTTATCATTTGGTATCAATCAACCCCATCTGCAGTTTTAAACCTCACCTCATGTCTAGTCTAGCCTACCAAGCCTTTTTATTCTTACGATGTCAAAATAGCAATAACGCTCGTAGATTTCATCATTATAGAGTCACGGTAAGGCGTTAGCTGCATAAAAGCTTAAATATCTTGTTCTATCTAAAACAATAAATAAGCAGGACCAAATCACAGATCTGTTGACCTCAACTTGAAGCTGTTGAACATCTACCTTACTATAATTGCAAATATTGCAAATAGTAGCAAGGCAGTTCTGTCATATGGTTGCGGGCATAGACTCAGAGATTAGCAATAACTGCGACTTTTAAAAGTACCCTGCAAAAAATTCATGCTACGTGATGACGAAACATAAAGAAACCGCTAAAATGACTAACAGTTGCAATTTTGTAAAGGTTAGGATACTGTCAAATTTGTTAAAGTGCAGTAATTAAGGTGGATCGGGCAGATACAGATACACGAAGAAACCAAATAGCTGGACAAAGTTATTGACGACATAGCAAAGTTTTGTATTAGTAACTAAACAACGGCAGTATTGTATGGTGATGTTTGGAGGAGGACTTTTCATGAAAATCACTCGTGCCCTGATGGCTTTTGGTTGATGATGATGATGATGATAATAATACACGAAAAGGCCTTATGTCTCTACGGCAACTTTACATATTTCCCCAAAATGTTTCATGTACCATTTTAAGATAAAACTTTTTTTTATTTTCCGATAGAATATACTTATAAATACAAGGCTAACCATCATAAATAAAAGGAACTATTTGAAACTTTAATTAAATACACATGCACAATATGCATGTCTCTACTTTGTAAGAGGCACACAGCATTTGTGCGTGTGGAAGTATATGTTGATTGCTACTGCAGCCCACCTAATTTCCATATCCATTAACATAATAGTTACGTCATACTTGTATATGACTTATGATCTACATACGATTATACTTCACACAGAGAAGAAGAACAAAAAGATAAATAATGATGATGATGGAAAAAATGAAGGAAAGTAAGTGAAAAAAAAAAAAAAAAACGTAAATGTGTACTTTAAATCCCAACTTAACATACTAAATAAGAACAACATATAAGGATGAGCTTGTGTGCGGGTGGGTCTTACTAAGAGGAGAAAAATACTTAATTTGGTATGCACAAGGTTTTTTTTATTGATTTCTTTAGCCACACATAAACACACACACACACACATGCATAACAGATAGGCAAAAATGTTTTATTACTTCGACGACACTAATACTGCCAATGGTGTGCCAGTTTTTGTATTTTGTTTATTGCTTCGAAGATACTTTGCTTGAACTATATCCCTTGGAAGCTGTAAATCTTCTCTACAAAAGTTTCGTCATAAGTTTTCCACGTTCGGTTTAAATTGCAATTTCTAAGGACACGAAAAAAAACCATAAACGCTAGCTTCTGAAGTCATTGGGAACAGTCTTGTATGCTATGTATGCATAGTAGTTTTAGTGTGGCAGTAAATCAACATTACCATTAAATGTCGTAGTTTGGATGGAATTTATTTTTTCTTTTTTTGCTTTACATACAAACATTACACATATATGTGATATAGACGAATAAAAGAAACAGTTCGTATGCTTCTTGTAGCGGAAATGTATAATGTATCTGTTATGACTATGAGTATAGTTTCGTTTCTGTTGTGCACGGCGCGGAAGATACTCATTACAGCTGATGCAGCAACAATTTGCATCATCAGTTGATGCAATGTCAAGATATTTCTATATACAAAATACAACAGTTGCTAACACATTAGTTATAAGTAGAATTATGGACCTCTAAGAGTTAAAATGTTGCTTAATATAAGGGAAAAATATAAAAATATTTTTAAGGAAATTTTCAAGGATATTTCCTATGAGTTATTCGATACCGAGAGCTTAACTGGAACCTTAACATAGACGAGAAACGACCATCAGAAATCAATGGAAATTATGTATTTGCTGTATATTTTGTAGGAGTAAGATGATTAAGAAATCGTCTGGTTGAATGTCACGGAAAAAGACAGCATAGCAACCAGGTTTAGATTGAGGAGCTTTTTTATTCTATGAAATAAACCAATAGACTACTATAGAAAGGAAACGCGATTGGCGATAATTGTACCAGTAACACATCAGTACCAAACATCTCTCCTCTCTTTGAAGACAGGAAAAGCAAGCAGCGAACCTCGACAACATTTACCCAGAGTTTTGGAAACATTCTAGACCTGATACTAAACGATGGCTTGCGTTGCAAGTCAACAAAGACAGTAAAAATATCATCAAAATCATATTTGGCTCTACAACCGGGGTCCGGTCCTGGCCTCCCGCAAAAAGTCTCTCCACCGGTCGCGCTTTCGAGCCGATGTCATCCCGCGTCCTGGTCTACGCTATCCTTCCAGCGGTAGGCTTGGCCATCCTTCCTTACAAACGGGGCCAACAATTATCCGTAAGATTTTTCTTTCGAACGCGGCTAAGAGGTCAGAATGCTTTTTGCTAAGCACCCAAGTCTCGGATCCATATGTAAGTACTGGTATGACCATTTTCTTATACTAGCAGCTTGTATGTTAAATTCCTGGATTTGAAGAGTCTTGAAAGACTAAAGTAGGCTTTGTTGGCTTTGAGCAACCGGGCGCGTATTTCTGGTTCCATGCTGTTATCGATTGCTACAGTTGACCCGAGATAGTTAAAGGATTGCAGTACTTCAAATTCGCGCTCCACTATTTGAATTGCTCGGTATGCAACATTCTTACGTTCTGTCGTTAGCTTACCTGCGTCATCAAACCAGCCGTTCCGATCTCTAAGACTACTGCCTAAGATGGAGTCAGCAGTACTAATGACAGTATTCTTTAGGCGTGTCATTATCTCTTCTACGCCCAGCCCCTGGACTTACTATCCCTGCATTTGGTGCGAATCCTATCGCTTGACCGTAGTTGTTTCTGGTCTCTTCGTTGCGAAGAGATTGCAGCCAAGTTGATTCGAATCTGATTTGCGGATGCCGCCTTTCTTGATGATGCAATCCGGACTCGGAGCACTACACCAAAAATATAGTGGTCCAAGACGACGTTGGCACTATCTGGTTGCGAGTGGCTCCATCAGGAGATACCCAGGTGGCTTCGTGGATATTTTTACGCGCAAACCTTGTACTCGCAACGGCCAAATTATTTCTTGCTGCCATATCTATGACTCCTTGTCCATTGTCATTAGTGTTCTCGTGTAAGCTATGGGTGCCATTGTACCGCCTGAATACTGGCTCTCTACCTATTTTGATATTCACATCCCCCCAGAATGATTTTTACGTCATACTGAGGACAGGAATGGAGTTCCCGTTCGAATGATTCAAAGAATTCTTCTTTTTCATCATCTGGGGAATCCTCTGTAGGTGCGTAAACGTTTATGAGGCTTATGTTTGCATAGCCGTTCATTTACTGTTCTAAGGCCGATAACGGTGGGTTTCATTCTTTTGCTGACTAGAAACCCCACCCCGAGCACATGATGTATTGCCCGTCCACCGCATCTCTTGAATTGCTGTTATGTCAGTATTATATTTGAACAGGGTATCGGCTAGCTGTTGTGCAGCTCGAGCTCTATACAGTGAGCGTACGTTCCATTAGAAAAATTCTTAAATCGTTTAGCCGTTTTTGTTGCCGTCGTACATCAGTGTATCCGATGCTGATTTGGGGTTCCGTAATATGGTTTTTTTACGGGCGTGGTTATTGGATTCCGCTTTTCCTGCATTGGAGGAAAATTACCGGCGGCCACCACGCGTGGAGGTTTGATCGCACTTCCACCATTCAGAGTTAGTTGCGGCCACATGCATTTCTGAAGCAATCTGTGTTATTCGCCCTACTCTGATGATGGCTGAACATTACGAGGATTATAAAGTCGATTTAATTTCGGGAACATGTTCCTTCAGTCAAAGATTTTATAATGTTTTTTGCTCGATGCTTCCAATAATTTTTAATAGTGTTGTTCCAGTAGTGTTTCACATTTCTCAAAAGAGACTTGAGTTTCATTAGATCACTGGTGTCCTAGTGGATCACATTCTGTTGATCTGAGTGACCAGAAAACTATTGTGCCTCTGTAACGTACGAATACCACGGTTTAGATAACATTCCGTAGAACTTTTGCTTTTAATTTTCGGGACTGTCAAATTAATATTCGACAGAATCAGAATCGAATTCAGTCTTTCGATGCAGACATCACACTCCTCGTTCGTCAGGAATGGGAATTGTTAGGAACTTTAGAGCTTCTGCATACTCTTGCAGCCCGTTTATCGAACTTCTTTCAGTTCGTCTTTCTAGAATTTAATTTGGGAATTTCTAGTTGGGTTGCGAGAGCAAATATGGAATCGTTATGATCGGTATCATACGGCAACAGCGGCACCTTATTATCGTCGACTGTTTCTAACAGTCGCGCATCTGCAATACACAAATCCAGATATGAGTTCCCGGAAGCATAACTCAATTTATGAATGTCCTGGTCGTCATCAACAAAGCTCTTAAGAAAGTTGCTACTTCCGTTCGCTGTTGAGTCCAACCAAGCCTGATATTTCGCGTTAAGATCCCCCACTAGGATGTCTTCAACTTATTAATGCATACTTTGTTGCATTTCTTGTATTTTAACCTGCAGACAGTAAACCTACAAGTCACAAACCAACCCAACCACATTTTAAAGAACTCGCGCACTTTTACGATTTAATAAAAAACGCACTCTGGTGACTAATTGAAAAGACCTATCCCAATAATATCCAACCCAATGCATCTATAGTAGTTTTAAAATATCAGCAACAAGACGGCGGCGCTACACACAAAATGAGAGAAGGCAGGTCACAGACATCATCATCAATCGATCGATCAGTAATATCATTGGGAAGACAAAAACCAAAAATAACACTGCCCTTGGATGATTCCAAGAACGTATCTGTTATGTACGTTCATTATACACAAGTATCGATAGCAAGACCGACATCAACCACATGAAATGCCATAATGTCCACTGCATATGATTTACATTGTTGTACGTACACAGCTTTGAGCTGAGCTAAAGATTCAACAAGAAATGCAAATGTATTGACAGCGATACACTCCACCAGTGATATGCGGGTGCATAGGCAACTGACTGATGCACGCGCAGTACTCCAAACGGAAGGGCTCTACAAAACTGCCTGCCTGCCGCTGTCATACAGTGAATGCAAAACCAAAACCACCACGATAAGCGTATTATAATTTGCTCGCTCGGCACCAGTGGCACACAAATGCACATCAATGTTTTGTGTTTTCCAATTCCACGTTCCATTATCATCCAATCCAATTGCAACAACAAATGTAAGTGCAAAGGCATGGAAAAGAGTGATAAAGAGAGTACTATGCGCAACAACAAGTTCTGACCTATGACAATGGGATTTACGGTAGGTCTTAACAATCGTCAAACCAAAGCTGCACAAGCACAAGCTGCGTCATCGCCAACGTCAGTGGGGGTGTGGGTTATAAATGCAACGAGCGCAAAGCAACACACAACTGTGAGCCTGTCACTCTGTACGAAGGCAACAAAGGCATTCTCACACTCTTCACGATGTTGTGCCTTGTGCGTCGTTGTGGTGCAATTTGCTGAACAGTATGACAAGCGAGGGTCGGCTGTTTTTCCAGCAGTTGAGTTAACTCGTGGCCGAGGGAATGAAAACGACGACCGGCGTCAAGAATAAATTCATGTACGATGACCAAGTTGTGAGGCGTGAGGAGCTTTTTGTGCAGCTAGCTGCTGACGTCGTCGACGTATTCTCTCATACGCTATTGCGCTACTCTGTTATTAGTTTTTTAACTGTTTTCTGCTTTCAAATATATTTTGACATTCACATTATAACTCACACTACGTTAACCATCATGTGGATGCGAAGAACATTTTCATGATGGGTGCAGTGTTACCAGGGATGTGTGAAAGAAAAACTTATGTGACTTTATTGTCATCTTCGGCAATATTTAAGTTTTTTGTTTTAAATGAATAACCTTGACCGCTGCCGTGTCTGCAGCTCTGCACTCTCAATATTTTTTCTTGCGAAAGTATCTACTTTTGGATCTTGCACTTTTCTAGACGTGACATCGTCTCACTACAAGGTTTAAGGGAAGACATGACATGTAAAATGCTAAGTGTCCGATGTTGTGGGCGCCGTGCCTCAGTGGAAGTGCACATGGCTGCTGAGCAGGAGGTTCAGGTTCGAATCCCAGCAACACCAAAAGTATTTTTCACCGTGTCCCACCTCTCGCGAATGGGTGACAAACGTTTCGAGAGTAATACCTTGTCACGGAAAGCTTCTCAATTCGCCGTTCGGATCCGGCCTTAAATTGTAGGTCCCTTCCATTTGTGTATAAAAAATTAACATGAGCAGCACAAATGGTCGCGAGAAGTTAGGCCTTGGACCGCAATGGTCTGTCGCGTCGAATATTATTATTATTAAGTGTCCAATGTTAAGTGAGACACTGTTATGTCCCACTGTTAAGTGAGAGACTGTTATGAGACACTGGTAAATGAAACAATAGCTGTATTTTATTTGAATTCGAATTGGAAATTACAACAACAATTGCACCGTCGAATTCCTTCTTTGGAACCTGCTGTTTGGCTGGTTTTGACATTCGAATTCGTATTCGGATTCCAAATAAAATACAGCTAATGTTCAAACTAATTTTGGTATCAAAGCCATTTCTCAAGCGATTCGCATGAAATTCGGTATGTAGGAGTAAGATGCGACTTTAAGACTTGTTCCTATGGAAATTCTGGGATTTGGTCATTAGGATCTGGAATTTTGGAAACTATACAATTTTCAGATTTGGAGATGTCCGTTCGTGTATCTGATCCACAGACAAGAAGATCTTTGTTTTCTTTTCTTTCGTCGTGGGCAGACGTTGTCACGCTCAAAATCCACGGTCGTGTCTCCGACACAGCCTATTCTTTTTTTTTATTAATTAGATAGAAATAATAGAATACTGTTCGCAACAGATTTGAATTAAGAGTCACAGTTGTCACAAGATATTTAAGTTGCACTTAGAGGTACTCCCCCAAGTAACAATGAAATTCTTTTACTTTCTTATACATAGTAAAAGGACTACGAAAGTAAAAAGAACTAAGTTACTTCGGCCTTACGCCTCTATTTATACTCAAGCAAAGGCTTCCAGAAACTTCCAATCTTATAGACAGAAATATCGAGAAAAGACCAGAAAATTGTAGCCTTGTTCCCTTATTTACAACTAACGACACTTCAGTCATCTTCTAAAAACAAACAACATGTTCAATCATGTTCTTTCGCAAAAACCGGGCAAACCGCACAAACCGGTTTGACTACATTTTTGACCAGCACATAATGATTCAAACTTACAGGCGGTTACATTTAAAATAATCGTATAGCCTAAAAGTGTGCTACATAAAAGTGCTTAATTCTATTTCAGTGTCTATTTGCAGTATGTACATTGAGATTTATCTTAGGATTCGAATTCCATTGTCTTCTAACTGCTTTTCGTTACAATATATTACAATAATTAAAAAATTTAAAAATCAAAAAGTATAGCACTCATGAGAAATCAGTTAAGTGCAAAAGAAATTAAGTTTTGAGAGAGGTCTTGAGGGAGGTTTGAGTGGATCTTCAGAGGGTATTGAGGGAGTCTTAAGGAGTTATTGAGGAGGTCTTGAGATGGGTCTTGAGGGCGGTTTACCGGAGTCTTCAGGTGTTCTTCCGGTGGTCTCAATGGAGGTTTGAGAGGGTCTTGACGAGGGTGTTGCGGGAGCCTTAAGGGAATCTTGTGTGGAATTTATGAAGATTTTAGATAGTCTTGGTCTTAAGAGGGTTTTGCTGGGGTCTTAAGGGAATCCTGAGGGTGGTCTTGAAGGGTTATTAGGAGTCATTTGGTGGTCTTGAGTGAGTCTTAACGGGGTCTTAAGGGTGGTCCTCAGGTGGTCTTGAGGGTGGTTTGAGGGGAGTCTTGAGATGGTCTTTAATGGGGTGTTTATGTGGTCTTGAGGAAGGCTTGAGTTGAGTCTTAAGGGAATCTTGAGTGGGGTCTTGAGGGGTTGTTAGAAGGGGCCGTGCGGTGGTCTTGAAGGGGTCTCGAGGCAGTTTTGTGAGGATCTTTAGTGGAGTCTTGAGGAGGTCCTTTGGTGGTCTTGAGGGGATCTTGAGGGGCAACTAGTTACATGTTCTAAATTGTATATCCGACAGCTACATAGCGGGTCCCATAGATGTTTTGGAAATGTTTTGGGCGGTGACTGGAGGTGGTTTAACACTATTGCTAGATGTCAAGCCACATAAATCATCGTAACTCCGGAATCGTTCAATGATATGATGATAATAAAGCGAAAATTTATTTACTAGATTGTAAAGTTCAGTCGTGTAAAGTTAGCTACAAACTAAAATTTGTTTCGAAAGAAGTGGAGTGAAAAAAGACGGAAAAGACGTTCCACGCATAAATACCCGTGGTACGGCAAAAGCAGTACCTTCTAGTGTTTGTTTAGTCTATCAGGGAATTGTATTATAGGAGTTTAAACAATTAATCAACTTACGCAGCAATAGTGGCTTTTCTTTTTGGTTTTTTTTTTTTCTTTTTTTAGGTACAAATACTCTAGGGATTTTCCCCCTCATAACGTTAGGCTCTTATCTGCAATGATTGGTACGTCAACACTTGTACTTGTAGTCTTGAGTGGTTCTACGAGTAAAGTGGATAGTTTGTGGTTTGGACGGGATGCACCAGATTATTTTTTTTTAACAAAACCTGTTTCAATAGCGATAAAACAATGACAAGCAGAAAGCATTCCGATGTTGTTGATGAGGTTTTCGTCTCTGGCTTATTAGCCAGAAAATCCAGAGGCCTTAAATCTAATGAACGAGACGCTCAATTGACGCTGAATTCAACTTTAATAACTCGATTGTTAGCCAGATATGAGGAACGTGGCGCCGTCTTTTTGAAACCACATATGCTCCAGGTCAACATCTCTTAATTTATCCCAAAAATAGTCAGCCAGTTATTGCAAGCGAGCGCGAATTTAGATAAGAAATTTTGATAACTTGCAATCGTTGTTGAAGTGTGAAATTTCGCGATTAAATGGCAACTATAGACGAGTTGAAACGTAAAACATTAAACCGCAACTAACTTTACACAAAACCTATAGTCTTTTAAAAAAAACACTACATATACCAACTGAATTTTCAACTTGCAAATTTTGTAGTTTAGATGATACATGTTCACATAATGCATGAACTAAGCCAGATGAAGAAGGTTTTGGCAATTAATACAGTTCATTGCCAATGTCAATGTCAAATTATTGACATTGATACATTCCTCGGCAACAGTGGTTCACTTGACCAATAGAAGGAAGCTGGGATGAATGTACCCAATTACCCTCAATGGAGATTACTATCAGCAAAGAGGTCAAGTAAAGGGTCCGCCAAATAACTTTTTTTTTTGAAAACGCTATAAAAAAAAACTACTAAATATTTTATCAAATTTCTTTTTTTATTTGAAAGTACAATCCTTCCGGTTAACAATGGAAAATAATTTCAAATGGCTGCCTCGGCTAGCCATGCAGTAGCCTACACGATCGGTCCAATTTTTAAGCACATTATCGATTGTGTGCAGCTGTATTTCACCAGTGGCTTCACGAATATTGTCCTTTAAAGCGTCAATTGTCTCTGGCTTGTCGGCGTAACACTTATCTTAGGGCATCCCACAAATAATAGTCCAACGGCGTCAAATCGCAGCTCCGAGGTGGCCAAACGACATCAGCTCTGCGGCTGATAATGCGATCTTCAAAAACAGGGCGCAAAACATCGAGTGTAGCTTCGGCTGTGTGGCACGTAGCGCCGTCCTGTTGAAACCAAATGTTGCCAATATCCTCCTCTTCAATTTTTGTGAACAAAAATTCGTTCAACATGGCCCGATAACGATTGCCATTGACTGTAACGGCCACTCCTTGCTCATTTTCGAAGAAAAATGGCCCAATTATGCCTCTGGACCAAAATCCGCACCAAACAGTGACTCGTTTTGGGTGTACCGGCTTTTCAATGTATGCGTGCGGGTTTTCTGTGCCCCAAATGCGACAATTTTGCTTGTTTACATACCGGCCAAGATCAAAATGAGCTTCATCAGAAAAGATGATTTTTTTGGCAAAATCGGCATCTTCTGTAAGTTGATCGCAGGCCCACTCAGCGAAGCGAAAACGCATTGGATGGTCAGTTGGCTTCAACTCCTGAACCAATTGGACTTTGTATGGCGTCATACCAAGGTCTTTATGCAAAATTCGTCTCAATGATGTCTCCGAAATGTTCAATTGTTGAGAACGACGGTGAATTGATGTTGATGGCGCTTCACGCACACTTTCTGCCACAGCATCAATATTCTCGGGTGTACGCACTGTTTTTGGCTTTTCACGCTTTGGTTTATCGATGAGGATGCCAGTTTCTTTCACTTTTTTCACAAGATAACGAACATACGGAGCTGACGGTGCTTCTCTTCTTCCAAAATCCGTACGCAATTTTCGCACACATTCTGCAACATTACCATGATTTTCAAAGTAATGTCGCAATATTTCCCAGCGTTGTTCAAGCGTATTCGTTCAGCGGAAGGATACAACTAATTATCTGTCAAATCAGAAATGAGCTAAGTGTTACCATTCACGAAATAAGCACTAGTTGAAAAAAAAAACTTTAGATGGCGGACCCGATACATTGGGCTGATATGTGATAGTAGACTGCTATTGAACAAACACCAAAAAGCAGTACTAAAAAAATAAAAAAGAGCACATATGGTGTGCAGAAGGTTGGCAGGATTATCCTAGTGGGTTGGTCCCAGAATCATGCACTGGATGTACACCAAGCTGAGCACCACAAGAAGGAAATTCAAAATGGTACAGAGACTGGCCTGGGTTTTAATTACGGATGATAAGAGAACTTCCCCCACAACGGGTATGGTAGAGAGCAAATCCAATCCAAAATATGGTGCAAAAGCTTGGATTGAAGAATAAATTTGAAATCAAAATGAGCACCAAGAAGGAATTCAGATCTGAAACTGAGCACCTGATACATCTGGAAGCCATAAAGTGGTATACGGATGGATCAAAGAAAGCAGAAGGAATGGGTGGAGGAGTCTATGGGCCACGAGGGTTCCAACCAGGTCATAGTAGACTAAAATGGCACATAAAGAACTAAGAATAGAAGTGATTCTGCGCGACATTCACTAAACCCACTCCATATCATTAAGCTCCTAAGACCGATTGGTATTGAGCGGGTGCTGTAGGGTCGAGCATGAACTGTCCCTCAAGCACAAGTTAGGGGGTTACAGTGTTACTAGTGCACACCACATTTTTATCATCATTATCATCCAACCTACGACTAATTGCAATACAGTGCTTTGTAGAAATTGTGTCATTACTTATTGAACATACGTTATAAGCAGTCACTATCTTATTTGATATTATGCCCAATTTTAGCATCATCAGAATTATTCCATTTCACAAAATGGCTGCCTAATAATAAATCCCTTTGTAGCTCTTAAAATTTCATTTCATTTCCTCATTCAATGGACAATCTAATTTCAATAATGAACCCATCGTTTATTTATTGAATACATTATTCATACTATCACCTCTATAAATACTTCGCTGCACAGAAATTACTTACCTCACATTAAAATGACGACAGTAGATGGATGCATTGGATGCATGTTAAATAATCTTCCATAATTAAGTGCAGTGGAAATTGAATTGGGAAAATTTCCAATTCAATTATCATAGCCACTCGCATTAGAGTGCAATGCAACGCACACTCTGCCAGCTGTCACCGCCTCTGCCACCCACCCAACCAACCAATTGCCTAAGTGCGACCGACATTCAGTTTTGCTCCCCACAAAAAACTATTCATTTGAGAGCACATTTGCATCACTAATTATGTGCTCCAAGTTGATATAACTGACAGGAAGGCAGGCAGGAGGAGGACGTTGTCAGGCGACGCACCGCATGAAAAATGTCAGATCATCATCGAGTGTTGTGGACTGCATTGTCGATTCCCAGGAATGCGTGAGAGCGTGAGAGCCGCATACATCATGTTCATGACATGACGTGACCGACCATCCAACCAAACCCTTCTCTTGTCACGTTATGATGATGCAGCAGCAATAGCAGAAAGGGGGAATCGACTCGAGTTTTGAAAATACGAGTATTATTGGGCATTTGAAGTCGTATCGCTATTTGCATTTCTGGTAATTTGCACATTCATGTAGATACATTATATGTATGCACTGAGCCACTGTTATTGTTATTGTTGTTATTGCTGTCGTACTATTGATCACTTGCTTAAACTATTAGGTCCGAATCGATAGACGTAGCTAGCTATAACTAAAAGTAATACTTTTAGGTCCGAATCTTTAGACGTAACTATGACTAAAAGCCATCCTTTTAGTGACGGGTTTTGATGAAGCCTTGATACAACGTTCAATTCCACTCATTACTATATCATAAGTTGCAATTGTAGTAACGTCTATCGATTCGGACCTTAAGGAGACAAAAATAAAACGCAAATTCGACAACGACAACAAAATGGTTGATTTTCATTCTTATGCTCATTCCAGCAGGCAGCTTGCTGCATATTTTGGCGCTTTTATTTATTTTTGGTAATTGGACAAAAAACCAGAAAACAAAGCCACAATAAATAAAACCAAAAACAACAGAGCCAAGAACAAAAAAATCATAAGAAATAAAGCTGCGACGACAAAAAGGGTTACTATACTCGTAGCAGCAGCCAGGACTAAAATGGTCATGGCGAGGCGTAAGCAACCCTTAAATTTTGCACCAATCATGCAGACGGTTCCGTACACAAAAGTGTGCATTGTATGAGGTTATTGACCTGGTGCGGAAATTTTTGGTGTTTTTTCACTGCTTCGACTTAAAAGGACATTTTTTTAATTTTGAATTTTTTTTTTGAATAAATCTTTTTTTTTGTGCCTATAAAAAATTAGCCAAAGTAAAGCTTTCTCAGATAATTATAACCATAACTATGCTGCCCGTTTGTTCACTGAATGATGACAATGAGTATGTGAGGAAGGACGAAAAATAATAACACTTCGCAAGCTTCGTTAGATAAGGCATCCACCTACCTAGTGGATAGTATGCAATAGAATTTTTAGGATTAATGTAATACTGTGGCAATACTGGACCTCCACAGTAAAAAAACAACCCGTACATTTCATGAAGTTCTCTAATAGGAAAAAATTTGTATGGGAAAAAATTTAAGTCAAAAACTCAAAAATTTTACAAAAAGTTCGGTCTATCGGAGATACACATATGTTTAAAATTTTAAGAAAAGCGGGTTAATTTTTAAAATTATCCCTCGGGCCTCAGGGTACAAATTTTAATAGAAAGTATTGTGTCCGGAAATAGGGGAGACCGGGGATAGTTGGCCCCAGGGGCAAGTAGACTCACCGCCAATAATTTCAAAACAAAACAATTTCTTTCATGTTAGTTCTTCGTTAAGGCAAATTTTTTTTTAGGATAGAGAGCGAGTGCATATTTGTGATCATCACAGCTGGTAGCTTTTTGTTGTTTTTATTTCCTACTACCGAAAAAAAATCATTGAGTGCCGACAGGCCGATCGGGGTAAGTTGACTTTTTTTCGGGGTAAGTTGACTCATATTTTTAGGTGAAAATGAGAACATATGTTAGGAAAACCGCAAGAGGCGCAACCGAACAAACTGTTTTGGAGCGTGCGTGCCAGCTTATACTTGGAAAAGGAAAGAGTATACGATCTGTTGCTCATGACCATGCAAAGATATGCTAAAAAATTTAAGCAGAAAAAGTTGGAACATCCTTCCACCCGTATTGCTGAGCTGTCTCTTGAACTCTTGAAACTCTTTATTTTTAGTTTTTGTTTCAAATAAAATTGATTTGTTATTCTATTTTTTTAGTTTTATTATCAAAAAGGTGAAAATAAGAATATAGTCAACTAACCCCATACCCTTAGCCAACTTACCCCGGTTCTGGGGTTACTTGACTCATTTGAGGTCGTTGTGTAAAATTAAGAAAATAGGATCTTAAAATTAGCTAATTTTAGAAGACATATTTTTTTATAAAGCGAAAAAGATGTTTTATAAAAAGGCATTTGATTCGTTTTGATATCTTTCTTAGTTTTTTTTTAAATAAAAGATAAGCAAATTTTGAGTCTTCTATTCCCGGTCTCCCCTACACATGTGTGCAAAATTTCAATAAAATCGGGCTTTGGAAAGTGGGTTAAAAATTGATCGCAAGATGCCAAGACAAACAGACCGACATACAGACGTGCCACGTGCACGCGACACGCGTCATACGCGGAATATAAAAAAAAAAGCTATTTCAGACTTAGACACTTACAAAATTTCAGCTCTCAAGGTCGTGTGGAAGGGGGTTAAAAAGGACATAGAAGAAGTTGTAAATTATCTGATCGGAGATTCGATTTTGTGGTGAAATTACCCATTTGATTGTGAAAACATAGCAGCAGCACGGCTGGTGCGACGTACACACAACGACGTACGAAGTACCACTTAAATTCGTTCTATTGAGTTGAGTTAAGCTGTAAAGCAGTTGAGTGCGAAACCAGTTCTTCATATACTCGTAATATTGTACAAAACACAAATTAAGAATGCACTCACACAACTGAGTGTACAATACATTTGAATTGCGGAACCATTCAGTTCTGTATACAAATAGTTGTTCTACTTCCTCTTGATATCTCTATACTCTCTGCTGCAACACAACAACAAAATAAAATAATCAGCTCATCAGCCAGCCACGGGCACGCGAAGTTAATATAGAGAATTTAAAAAATATAAAGATAGAACAAAGGTATTAGGTACCATAAAAAAATATAAAAAATTGTGAGTGCTGGAACTCACGAACATGTTTGTTAGATATTTATTAGTACTAACTATTTTTGATAATGATATCTTCTAAATAAAAATTTATTTAATTTCATTTTCTATGATCCATGAAATTATCGGCTTGTGATAACTAAAAAAAAACAACCCATAAAAATTAAAATTTTTCTTGTAAATTCTCTAATCGGGGATACACACACACACACACACACACACACACACTGCGTGCTCGTTTTGTGGCAAAATCATCCACCAAATGACGCAGCGGCAGCGAACAGCGCTAGCGAACAGCGCTGCTCACAAAGCACAGAGCTCAGACTTTGCCGTGATCTGATGCGAAATAGCTATATTTAAAAATTGTATATTGGGGTCCCCAAGGTGCCGATCGCTCCAAATTTTTACAAAAAGTGTTTTCCATCGAAGACACACATGTGTACAAAATTTAAAGAAAATCGGGTAAATTTTGTAAAATATTTGTATGGGAGCCCCCCGAACCCGAGGTCCTCAAATTTTAATAGAAAGTATTGTCACCGGAAATATACATTTCAATAAAATCGGGCCATGGGAAGTGGGCTAAAAATTGATCAGAAAATCTGTCCAGCCAGCCAGCCACGTGCACGCGAAGTTAATATAGAGAATTTAAAAAGACCTGCAAATGCGATTCTAGTTTGTCCAATTACACGCGCCATACGACTTACACGTGACACACGCGTCACGTTACATGCGTCACACGAGAAATGTTTCATTAGACTGAGATGTGCACACAATTTCAGCTCTCTCGGACGTGAGACGATGTTGCATAATAATAATAATATTCGGCACGACAGATGTTTGTGCATCTATATTTTTGGACTTAAATGGAAGGGACCTACAATATAAGGCCGGATCCGAACGGCGAATTGAAAAGCTTTCTGTGACAAGTTATTACTCTCGGAACATTTGTCAGACATTCACGAGAGTTTGGACACCGTGAAAAATACTTTTGGTTTTACTGGGATGCGAACCACGAACCACGAACCTCATGCTCAGTAGCCATGCGCTTTTCCACTGCCATGTTGCAAAATGCTAGTGATGTTTTGAAATCACTATCCATCTATCCATCGACCCTGAAAACATTGGATTCCACACTAATATCGGATTCGACACTAAAATCGATCATGTCATCAGATGTCACCCCTTGCCAACTCCATCACAATGAGTAGTATGTGTGTTTTACCGTCATAAACAAAAACATTTATTGTTTGAATGTTTTAGGAATACTATTTTACAGTTCAATTGAAAGACGCTTTTATTTTTTTTTTTAATAATTTTTTTCCTTAAAGCTCGTCAAACTATTTGTTCTGATACACTGGCTGATTTACGAGGGAACCGCAAATTGTGATTTATAGTCTTTTTCATAATTGGCTCTACAACTGGGGTCCGGTCCTAGGCTCTCTCCTCTCTCCACCGGCACTATTTTCGCGACAATGTCATCCAGTTGGCATTCGTACACTCTGGGTGTCCTGGCATACGCCATCCTTCCGAAAATGAGTTTCCGAGCTCGATCCTCTTCGCTCATGCGATCTATGTTTCCTACCTATCTGAATTCTCCTCACGATGTCGTTTGATTTTATAAACGTGGATTAACTAAACTTAAATATTGTCGCGGGATACAGTTTTAAACACAGGAAAGCCTTTCAAAGGAGGAACCAGTTTTTCTTGGAAACGGAAAAACATGATTGAAAAATTACCCTTCGGAACCAAGTTTATTTTAAATTACGCGTAATATTAATCCCGAAAATTTGTCAGGCGTTGATGGAATTCTATTCATTAAGAAATTTTGACAAGAAAAAGTCGAAAATACGACTGACTTCATAGTGAAACAAGTAAATGTAAAAAAAACTACGTTTTTAGGGCACAAACTTTTATGTATACATCGAAACACGCCACACAGTTCTTTATTATTTGGCAATAATCGTCCAAATATCTGTTTGACGGGGCTATTTCAAAGTATTTTCTTTTTTCCACACTTTACACGCGCCACACGCGACCCGCGTCACGCGTCAAATGCGGGATATCAAACTTGGTCCCTGACATTGTCGTGCAAAAGGTGGTTAAAAATACCTAAAAAACGAAAAAACGGTGCATGGTGTACTTTGTAAAAAACCTATATCATGCTTATTGGTCTGTAGTTGTTGATAGTTCTTATGTCTCCTTTTGTTAAGATCCACCAAATTCTTAGTTAGTCCAATTATTGGACTAAGCGCGAATTTAAATAAAAGCTTGTATTTTCCCTCTTTAATGATAGATCAAAGAATATTATTTGCCCTGATTGCGATCTCAAGCTAAATACATACACATTGCACTTTGTTTCATGACTCACGCTATTACTGAGCCTATATACTACAGCTGCTAAAATGTTTACAAAATAATGTATTTCCTCCCCAATTTCATTCAACCAATTTAAATAAAATTGATACCTACATCTCCGCGTAACATATTCATTATATTCCATTTAATTGCTTTGCCGCGTTATCTCTCACTGGAAACAATAGCAAAAGATAGAATGAGTTAATGATTCAGATACAGAGAAAAAATAAACAAGAAAAAGGCGACTTTAGTATACGAGTATGGCATGGCAGCCGTCTATCCCTCTCTCTAGCTCTTGAACAATATAATTTATGTTCACAATGTCCTTCGGACCGTAAATATATATTTCGTTAGCAATCCCACCATGGATATATTATCTACCCTCGGCGATCTACTGCTGCCAAAGGTTTTCCATTCTCATAATTTAACTCTATTTGCAATTTCATTAAAATCAAATTTGTAAAAGATAAATTATCCATAAAAAGAAATGAAAACGAAAAATGGGAGTAATAAAGAGGTTGTAAGATGGCTACAGTTTGCGGCGTTGTTTACCTGCATTGGATTGAAGCGAACGGGAAAGCCCGAAAAAGTTAACCACCCCCCAAACACTATCAACAAAACCAAAACAATCGCTACTATGTAGAGGTAAAGGTGAAAAATTTGCAGGCTTTCGAAACTGTTTCCTTGTGAGGAAACTGAACCGCTATCGCCGAAAATTTCGTATCTTTTTGGAGGTAGTCGTATCTTGTCGCTAGCATAACACAGACTGCACTCTTTACCCGATAGTGAAAAAGGGGTGAATATTTAAGTAGATCGGTCGTCAGCCGCCGCAGTGTGTGGCTTTGTAGACACTTTGTGGCGGCCGGCGTGCCGTGTCGTTTGGTGTCGCATCATGAGGCTTCGTCATATCGGTGGTTGCTATTTACGAATACGAGTATCTAGTAAATAACCTCTTGGAGCAACTTGATTTGCATCGGAAATGCAAACACCGTACAGATGTTGACGCCATGCCCTGATTTGCTTTGTTACCATCAACCTTTGCCGAATCGCAATCCTCCTGCTCTTCCACCTCCTCCATCAGTCGATGATGGGAAGAAGCTATGACGGGACGACTGTTTGGTCTTTGCTTTGAACGTTGACGACGACAACGCTCACAATCCTAGTAATAGGGAGAATAAATAAATGAACATCGCCAGCTACACACCACTTGAGGGTCTCCGAAGTGGTTGGTTAATTTTTTTAACAAATAGCTATAAGTGCAGTTCTAAGTTTAAGTTAAACTGAGACTAAGACAGTGCGATGAGGTGGAACCACAAGATGGTAAACAAAACAAAAGAAAATAAAACATTAAAAAGAATATCCAACTGGGAAACTAGGGTCTCTTGAGCTCACCGCTGCACAAAAGACGACCCTAAGTCTGACAACTCCAGCAAGCAGGCCATCATGCAGCGGACTCCCTTCGTGTTTGGTTAAGACATACATAAGTTGCTGTCGTCTTCGTTCAGCTTGAATGCTATTTTATCTGAAGTAGATTTTCGCTACTTACTTATTATGCAAATGTGAGAAGGAAAAAGAAGATGAAACCGAACTCAAGCGATTGGGAAACATGCAGAACATCTGCACTATAGCAAGCGAGATTCTTGTTTTTCAGCAAATTTTTGGCAGCGGTCATTTTGTTATTGTTTCGGTTTTGTGTGTGACTTACGGCAGGGATTCCGGTTTCAAATGAAATATTATATTGGATTGGATTTTGTTTTATTTTTACCTGAAACGATAAGAGAACAAAAATAGAAAATGTTAGAACTTTCAATTACTTAGTAGTGGGATAAATAATATAATAAAAAGCTATCGAAATGCATTAGAAAATAACAGAACCAAAACATTTTTTTTTTTTTAAATTTTTGCCTGCTCCATGGAAAGCTAAAGATTTTTATCACATCGACTTTTGTAACTATAACATAAGACCATTTAGGTAACGATTAAGAGCTTGAATTTCTGCTCAGAAATATTGTGAACTCCGTCATCATATTGTTACGAAAAGAAGTTAGTAAATAATGGAATTTGAATCCTAAGATAAATCGTAATGCACATACTCCATAAAAAATAGAAACTGAATTAGAATTAAGCACTTTTATGTAGCATACTTTTAGGCTGTATGATTATTTAAAATGTAACCGCCCGTTAGTTTCAATCATTATGTACTGGTCAAAAATGTAGTCAAACCGGTTTGTGCGGTTTGCCCGAAGTTTGTAATAGAACATGATTGAATATGTAATTTATTTTTAGAAGATGATTCATTACATATACGTAAGTGTCGTTAGTTGTAAATAAGGGAATAAGGCTACGATTTTCTGGTATTTTCTCGATATTTCTGTCTATAAGATTGGAAGTTTCTGGAAGCTATTGATTGAGTATAAATAGAGGCGTTAGGCCGAAGTAAGCTAACTCTTATTTGGAAGAAATAGTAGTGAAGTAAAAGCATTTTTGTAATTTGTGTATTGTGTTTTTTGTACATTTAAAGTTTTCACCAGTGTAATTAGGGAACTTTAGTTAATTTTACTGTTTATTTATTAAAGTTGTTATTTGTAAAACAGTGAACCTGTGTTGTGTTTTATTTGCAAAATCCTTTGCGAACTCCAAAGGCTAAATTTCGTAATAATATGAATAACATCTTAACATCTGTTGCATGTCTGATTACTGTACTTATTATTTTTTTAAGCCTTATAAGAATCGAACCCCTTAAACCGGACTCTTTTGAAGAGCTTAATATGATAGATATATTTGTCATATCTAAATATACCGGTAAGAGGCGGAAGCTAGTTCTTAACGCACGTTTATAATGTCTTTGTCCAGCAGTGCCCTCCTAGATCATCTTAACGTCATGGGCGGTGGCGACCCGTTGGAAACCACCAGAGTAGATGATGATTCGCAAGGAAAAAAGTCGTTATTGCAGAAGAGAAGAACGATCAAACATACGATAAATGACACTTAAAAAGTTAAGTCGATTACAAAGAAACGATAGGCAAAGCTTACTGTGACGTCCAAAAACGGTCAACATTATTTGAAAGCCAAACGCCTAAATATGGGGAAACAGCTTCAATTTACCCGGAAACGGAACGGAAAAAGAGAAAAAGAGGGAACTAGCCTATGTTCGTTGTTGGGCCTTTTTAGAAAAAGGTACAGGACTGATAAGATTATGGTTTGAACGTCAATGGGTTGAGGTACCTGCCATACATAAAAAATTTATTTAAATATTTAAATGTTTTTCTCTCTGGTAACTTCAGGTTTTGGTTTTAGGTTTTCTGACCGCTAATTTTTGGTTTTCCTGACAAACAATTTCTTCTGAATCACAATTTCGGTTTTTTTGTTTTAGTTTTTCTCTCACACAATATTTCTATTATTGGTTTTATTTAGTTTTGTCTATTCTGACTAATTTTCAGTCATAGTATTTGCGACTTATATGTTTGGTTTTTCTAACTGATAATCTTTTATCTTTAGCCTTTTTAACTGATATTTAATTTTGATTTTTTGGTTTTAATATAGAACAAAACAAAAAACAAGTAAATGTAAAAAAACCTCGTTTTCTGGGTACAAACTTTTATGTATACATCGAAACACGCCACCCGTCCATTATTATTTGCTAATAATCGCCAAAATACCTGTTTTTGAGGTCGGGACTATTTCAAAGTATTTCCCCTTTTCCACCCTGCACACGTGCCGCACGCGATTCCCGACACGCGTCAAACGCGGGATATCAAAACTGGCCCCTGACATTGAGCCGTTCAATGTAAAAAACGAGAAAATGTCGCGATTTCAACCCAACACACGCGCCACACGCGACGCGTGTCATACGCGGAATATATAAAATGCTACTTTGGACTTAGACACTCAAAAAATTTCAGCTCTCTATGTTGTGTGAAAGGTGAATAAAAAGGACATCAAATAAGTCGAAAAAAAAATGTTTCAACCCATCACGACGCGCGGAATATGATATTTTTGACATAAGACACTCACAAAATTGCAGCTCTCTAGGTTGTGTGTAAGGTGGTTAAAAAAGACCTCAAAGAAGTCGAAAAAAAATTTAAACCCATCACACGCGCCACACGCGACACGCGTCATACGCGGAATATACAAAATGCTATTTTGAACTTAGACACTCACAAAATTTCAGTTCTCTATGTTATGTGTTAGGTGGTTAAAAAGGACTTCAAAGAAGTCGAAAAAAAAATGTTTCAACCCATCGCACACGCCACAGGCAACGCGTGTCATACGCGGAATATATAAAATGATATTTTGGACTTAGACACTCACAAAATTTTAGCTCACTATGTTGTGTGTAAGGTGGTTAAAACGGACTTCAAAGAAGTCGAAAAAAAATGTTCAACCCATCACACGCGTCAGGTGACACGCAACATGCGGCCTACGCGGAATGTAAAAAATGATATTTTGGACTTAGACAAAAATTTCAGTTCACTAGGCTCTGCGTAAGGTGGAATAAAAATATCTCAAAGAAGCCGATAAAAAAATGCAACCCGTAACACGCGCCACACGCGACACGCGTAATACGCAGAATATAAAAAATGCTATTTTGGACTTTGACAATCACAAAATGTCAGCTCTCTAGGTCGTGTGGACGGATAAAAAGGGGTCAAGTCAAGTTAAATAAAAGTTTTTAAAAGTTCACAAAAAAGCAAACATAAACTCCGATTTGAATGAAATTCGGTATGGGGTTCCTTTGGGCGTCTTTTAGATATCTTTAGAGGGTCCTTTGGGGTCTTTTGAGTGTTTTTGAGGAGTGTTTTGTGGAGTCTTTTGAGGTTCTTTTGGGAGCTTTTTGTAGGTCAGATAAGGATTTCGGGGGCCTTTTGGAGGTCTTTTGGGGGTCTTTCGAAGCTCTTTTGAAGGTATTTTGGGGTCTTTTGATGGTCTTTTTGGGGTCGTTTTGGTGTCATTTAGGGATCTTTGTAGGGTCCTTGAGGGTCTTTTTGGGGTCTTTTGGGTAGTTCTTGTAGGTCTTTCGAGGATCTTTTGATGATCATTCGAAGGTTTTTTGGACTCCTTTCAGGGTCTTTTGGGGATCATTTGGTGGCCTTTTGGTGGTCTTTTGGGGTCTTCTGGGTGTCTTTTGTGATTCTTTTGTGATTCTTTTGAGGGTCTTTCGGAGGTCTCTTTATGATTCTCTTGGGGGTTTCGGGGGTCTTTTGATAGTTTTTTGGGGTATTTTAGCTGATGGTTTTCTGACACCGGAACAGGCGACACACAATTGATCATGCGAGAAGCATGGAAACTTTCAGTTTTTTCCGAATTTTTCAATTTTTCGGACAACTATTCTAACTTTTTTTCCGCATAAACCTTATTCGGACTTGTTTTAAAACAATTGGTTAAGTTTAATAGGGGTTACTTCCCTTGAGAAAACTGAAAAAATACTTAATCTACGCATCATATAAATTTTTTTCCAGACTAAAGGTTTGCAAAGTTAAATGTGTTAAATGTCCTAGTCTATTTCAGAAATCGCTTATAACAGAAAGACCTCTATCGCTTATGAATGAAAGACCTACATTTAACAATGCATACTATTGGGCCTTTAAGGTAAATTAGTTTTTAGACTGTATTACAACTAAATATACATACACGCGTGTGTGAAGTCACTCGAATAGCAGAATACATTAGCTCGTGTGTCTATAGTAGTGGACAGTTTTTGGTAGGAACTCGTATATTTCGGTTTCTGCCAGTCAGAATTAAATGGGACTTGTTTTAAAACAATTGTGATCCGTGTGGCGCATGTCGCGTGAGGCGCGTATGTGGCTCGTTTAAAAAAAAATAAATTCTTTTTTTTAAAAAAAAAAAAAAATTTAAGAAATAAAAAATTTCCCAAAAAAATAAGAAAACATTTTTTTTTCACAGAAAAAAAATTCCGTAATAAAAATTGTTACAAATTTTGTGAGTTAAATGTTTACTATTGGGCTTTTAAGATAATTCAGTGTTTAGAATGAACTACAGCTATCCATATGGCGAGCTGAGAAACTCGCTTTACTATCTTATAGAAGATAGATGGGCAAACAGTAACATTTATTATGCATATTTTGAGCTATAGCTATCAGATTACACATAGCTAAACTCAACTGAGAATATCTTTGCACTCGCGATAAAAAAAAAACAAAAAAATTTACATTTCGTAAATACCAATTCGATTATGTAACAATATTTGCACTTTAAACAATAACTAGTAATTCACACTTCTTAATCAAAATTAGTATATGGCTTTGTATGCAATAGAGGGTTAATAGTATAAAAAAAAATTACATATTTACATGTATATATATTTAAAAAAAATTGTAATTTTTAAAGCGAAAAAGGTAAAGGTATTTTCGTCTACACCTTGAGGTAATTTTTAACTACCTTCCACACGTCCTAAAGAGCTGAAATTTTGTTAGTATCTATGTTCAAAATAGCATTTTTGATATCCCGCGTGTGACGCGTGTCGCAAGCACGTGTGGCGCGTGTGATGCGTGGAAAAATGAAAAAACTTTGCAATAGGCCCGACCTCAAATACAGATATTTCGGCGATTATTACCAAATAAAAAAAAATGTGGGGCGTGTGTCAATGTCGATGTCACGACATAAAAGTTCGTACCCGAAAAACAAAGTTTTTTTATATTTAGTTGTTTGAATATAAAGTTTGGTTTTTTATGGAAAGTATCTGGCAGCACTTCCGCAACTTCCATGTTCATAGTCTCACTTAATGAATGGCAAAATGGAAGTTATGACTTTTATTTAAAAATATCACAAAAGTAATAAAAAAAAATTTCTAAAAAAAAGATGCGCAAATTTTATTTCTCTACCCGGTAGAATAAACAAACCAACCAACCAACCAACAAGCCAAACATAATAATTACACAGCGAATTTTGTGTGGTTGCAAATTTATTTTGATTTTGCATTAAAAAAAGAACTTACAACAACACCAAACGAACCTCAAGAATATCCCACATATCTCATTATAAAGTAATATATGTAAGTGGCTTGTCATGTTGTGTAATTGCGTTGTTAACAATACTCGTAACTGCAACAATGACTGACTGGGACTGCTACGGCGATAGCTCATATTTACAATGCATACGAGTATAGTATTCCGCTGAAACCACAGAGCAAATGGCTTAATTTGTTGCTATTAATTTTCGCCATAGGTGAATTACATACGAGTAGCATTATAAATAAACAAAGCGATCGGTCATTGTTACATTGGCTTTTCACGCATGAATGAAGCTTTAATTTTTATGTTTTTATTTAAGTGTGGCATGGGGTATTACTATAACGACTACATGCTTATTATAATGTGCCTGTGGCATAAAGCCAAAGATTTACGAAATATATAAGCAGAGATTTATTATTGTATAGCTGCTGCTGCTGGTTTACTTTTTTATTACAAATTTGCGTCAAATATTTAGAGCAAAATTTAAATACGCCTACAGGAACGAGGGCATAATTTCGTTGTTAGTTTTTATAAGCAAAGTTATAAAAAATTCAATTGATTAATGCTTTGGATTGTTCACAACGATCTGTGATAATGCTTTGAACTGTTCAGGTCAAAAGAGTTTACGAGAAGCAATTACCATACAAGCGCATACAAGTTTTTCACAGACCACTTCAAGAACAAACAAAAAAAACAAGTAGGTAAATGTAAAAAAACTTGGTTTTCGGGTACAAACTTTTATATATACATAGTCATATGCAACGCGCCAAATTATCTGCTTTTCTGGGGGAGCCTATTTCAAAGATAAACCCACTTTCCACGCTTCACACGCGCTACACGCGCCACACGAGAAATCTCAGAAACGACATACGAGACTAAGCTACTAAACAATATTCCAACTCTGACTTGTGAAAGGGTGGTGAAAGAAACGTGAGGCCTTTTTCAAAGATTAACCCAATTCCAACGCATCACACGCAACACACGCAGCAAACGCGACTCGCGACATGTGGTCAATCGATATGCAGTTATGCACCCTTATAATGACTACGCACAGCGTTGGCTTGGCAATATTTGGATGGAAGAAGGAAAGTGTTGTGGTGGGTGAAGTTGAGTTTACACCCGAGGACTCATAAAGTAGAATATTGTGCTCACAAACGCACAATGATGGCTGTACATCTAGATTACTTCATACATCAACTCACCATACATGTGTTTGCAGGCAGTATACGGCAACTGTATATCAGTATATCACATCTAAGTCATCAGTGCGCTGAGAAAAATTTGTCACATCCGAGTGGGAGCCAATGGTTCTAACCACTGCACCACGGTCCACGGACACTGATTAAGCTGCTCATAACACTTCAGCTCTCTAAAAGCTCTTTCGATTTGCAGGATAGAGTTAAAATTTCTCTCTCGTGGTTTTAGTTTGACGTTCTATTTGCAAACTGTACCCTGGGTATGTTTTGATTTTTCGTTTTATTTGCAAGGTTTTTTAACCAATACTGTCACCTTGCTACCCGTCGGCAAGATGGCGAAGAGAGAAGCTGAATAATTCCTTAGTTTGTTGTTGGCGAAGAGAGAGAGAGAGAGCAAGCGGACTAATTTCTCAGTTTGTTGGTTGGCGAAGAGAAGCAAGCAGACTAATTTCTCAGTTTGTTGTTGTTCTTGTTAAATTTGGTTTCGGTTTGGCGTTCCATTTACAAAGCATTCACCACGAAAACCATGTTATTTTGGTAGCTTACCCGTGGGTAAGTTTTCGGGTAGGGTTTTACGTAATCGAAAGAGGCATAAGTCATGTGAAAGGAAAGTCATGTTAATAACAGGTCAGAACAGGCCATAACAGCGCAAATCAGGTCAGAACAGGCATAATTTCGTTATCAAATTATCTGCTTTTCTGGGGGAGCCTATTTCAAAGATAAACCCACTTTCCACGCTTCACACGCGCTACACGCGCCACACGAGAAATCTCAGAAACGACATACGAGACTAAGCTACTAAACAATATTCCAACTCTGACTTGTGAAAGGGTGGTGAAAGAAACGTGAGGCCTTTTTCAAAGATTAACCCAATTCCAACGCATCACACGCAACACACGCAGCAAACGCGACTCGCGACATGTGGTCAATCGATATGCAGTTATGCACCCTTATAATGACTACGCACAGCGTTGGCTTGGCAATATTTGGATGGAAGAAGGAAAGTGTTGTGGTGGGTGAAGTTGAGTTTACACCCGAGGACTCATAAAGTAGAATATTGTGCTCACAAACGCACAATGATGGCTGTACATCTAGATTACTTCATACATCAACTCACCATACATGTGTTTGCAGGCAGTATACGGCAACTGTATATCAGTATATCACATCTAAGTCATCAGTGCGCTGAGAAAAATTTGTCACATCCGAGTGGGAGCCAATGGTTCTAACCACTGCACCACGGTCCACGGACACTGATTAAGCTGCTCATAACACTTCAGCTCTCTAAAAGCTCTTTCGATTTGCAGGATAGAGTTAAAATTTCTCTCTCGTGGTTTTAGTTTGACGTTCTATTTGCAAACTGTACCCTGGGTATGTTTTGATTTTTCGTTTTATTTGCAAGGTTTTTTAACCAATACTGTCACCTTGCTACCCGTCGGCAAGATGGCGAAGAGAGAAGCTGAATAATTCCTTAGTTTGTTGTTGGCGAAGAGAGAGAGAGAGAGCAAGCGGACTAATTTCTCAGTTTGTTGGTTGGCGAAGAGAAGCAAGCAGACTAATTTCTCAGTTTTTTGTTGTTCTTGTTAAATTTGGTTTCGGTTTGGCGTTCCATTTACAAAGCATTCACCACGAAAACCATGTTATTTTGGTAGCTTACCCGTGGGTAAGTTTTCGGGTAGGGTTTTACGTAATCGAAAGAGGCATAAGTCATGTGAAAGGAAAGTCATGTTAATAACAGGTCAGAACAGGCCATAACAGCGCAAATCAGGTCAGAACAGGTTTAGAATAGGTGAGAACAGCGCAGAGCCGGTTCAGACGAGGTCTCGATGTTTTCTGGCACAACAGCTGTTTTTGGACGACCTTCACGAGGCTTGTCTTTGTGTGAAAGTCGTTCGCGTTTAAATTCATTGTAGCAATTATAAACACTTGGGGTTTTGCATTGCGATTGATAGACAACGACAATGAAGGACTCAGACATGTGATTGGGAAGCACGGCCTCGGCGAACGAAATGACAATGGTGAAAGATTTGTTGATTTCTGCAACACCGACCACCTTGTCAGTGGAGGCACCATGTTTGAGCATAAGACCTGCCACAAAGCCAGCTGGGTGTCAACTGACAGGCAATCATCATCCAACCAAATCGATCATGTGGCGTTCAGCCGACGCTGTCTTTTAGACTTCCGAAAGAGACTAGGAGCCGACATGGGTATGGTACGGGATCATCACTTTATGGTAGCTACTGTGCTGTAAAGATCCCCTCAGTAAGCCAGCAATTAAGGGATCATTTAGCGCAAGGAGTGGAAGCAATCATTAGCTCACTGTCGACAACATTGAAAAGCTTTGAAAAATGTTTTCACATCGCGAGCGGAAAGTATTGTTGGTAGAAGCCAGGCAAGGCAGAGCACGTGGCTTACCGAAGATAACTGGAGGCGGATTGAAGAATGATTGTCAAGCTCCCTAAAAAAGGTAGTCTTATGGAGTGAGAAAACTGGAGAGGCATTTTCGTTCTTCCTGCAGTTGAAAGTCGTACTTGAGAGAATTTAGGAACATTTGGAAGATACAGTCGATGCCGAACAAGCAGGTTTCCGCACTGGATCCTCCTGTGTAGACCACATAAACACCCTGCGGATCATTATTGAACAGTGCGGTGAATTCCGGTCACCACTGCACCTGCTGTTCATCGATTTTGAGAAGGCGTTTGACAGTGTCAACAGACAGTTTATCTGGCTCGCCTTGCGCAGGAGAGGTATACCCGATAAACTAATAGCTATTATTAAAGCAACCTATGATGGCTTAAAATGTCATGTGCTGCATAGAGGAAAGCTGTCAGAGGAATTCGAGATCCTACGTGGGGTACGACAAGGTTGCATTCTATCGCCGATCGTTTTTTTTTGTTTGTGATTAGCGATGTACTTCGCGCAGCTTTATCTACTGGAAACGGAGGAATTCGGTGGACTCTTACATTTTTACTCTCACACAGGATTATCAAGCTGCACCAAATGACAACAAGTGTCAACTGTCAAAACAATAATCATCAACCTCGGCACTAACTCAGTAACTCAAGTTAACATTGCTGGATAACCAGTAGAGAGATTAGAGAGTTTCCAATACCTTGGGAGTATTGTCTCGACCAAAGGTGGAACCGAACAGGACATTGTCAACCGAATTGGCAAAGCAAAATCAGTGTTTGGAATGATGTCCATGATATGACGAATCAATGCGATCAGCTTAAATACCAAGCTGCGACTGTTCCGTTCAAATGTTTAATCTGTGCTGTAGTATGGTTGCAGCACTTTGAAGGTGACCGCTACTATCACAAAAAGATTACAAACGTTTGTAAATAGGTGCCTACGGAACATCTCAAGGGTTTTCTCGCCTTACCGTATCTCTTACGAACATCTTTACCAGAGAACGGGTCAGGAACCAATAGGCACAACCATCCAACGACGGAAGTAGCTGTGGATTGGTCATACACTCTGAAAAGGCGATAATTCAATTTTTTTACTGAATTAAATTTTTCAAGTAAATAGACAACAATGTTGCGATGCGAACTGACAGATTACTTATGAGAAACATAACTTCCAAAAATGTTGTACTTTTTGACTAACATAGAGATTTGCATCGGAAAACACTAGTATGTATTACCATTTTCTAAAAACATTTACGGCACCCCTCGTATACTCTTTTATAATACATAATACAATGAGAAACAACACCCGCCCAATATCAAAAAGGGACACAATAAAAAATAAGTCATAAATTTCTGTTTGTTCCCTTTATTAAAAGGCAATGAAATTAATGGAATTTCCTCGAATCGTGGACATCTTCTAAAGTACAACAGTAACTTCGACAGAAACATCAATAGACAACCATTTGCTACTTTAATTGGGCGGTTTACATTCGTCGTTGTCGTCACAATTACCTACTCCCTACTCCCTACTCCAATACACATAATTCCAATATGACATTGGTTGAACTTGAAAACAACATCGTCAAGGAAGAACGTGGAACGTGAAGCGTGCGCAAAGCGCCATCAAACTTCTCATTAAGACGCTGATGTAATTTCGGTTGTTATGTAATTATTATTTTATCCAACTCTTGATCGACTTTTTTATTATAACTTATTGTGTGGAAAACCCACTTGATACAGATGGTCTTTATGTCAATAGTGCACACCTGTACAGTGGCTACCAATATTTGTATCTATATACCAAATTAATTTTAATTAGTTCAGCCTTAGAACCTTGAGAAATAATTAATTCGTTACACGTGCCATTGTGCGTTGATATTAATTTAAGAATGTGCATTAACATATAGTCCAATGAAGAAGAATATCCAACAAAATCAACAACAAAAAGCGTAACAGAAACAATCAAACAGCCATTAACTAAGTAGTTCTGATTTAGTTTTTCAATTAAATGTGCAAAGTAAGTATGTACATTGAGTAATTGAGTTTACGATTTAGATTCCCTATAGTCAATACGAGGGTTGCTTCAAAAGCTTTGAGGTTCTCGATTAGTTTCTGTGATTTGGCGCTGGTGGTAGTATTATTCTGATTTTTAAATTCTCTATACGTATTAACTTCACTTTCCCGTGGCTGGCCGGCCGGCTGGCTGGCTGGCACACCAAATCTTGTGATCAATTTTTAACCCACTTCCTAAAGCCCGATTTTATTGAAATTTTGCACACATGTGTATCTCGCAAGGATCTCCCTTTCTATTAAAATTTAGGGCCCCTCGGGCCGCGGGGTCGGGGGGCTCCCATACAAATATTTTACAAAAAGTACCCGATTTTCTTAAAATTTTATACACATGTGTATCTCCAATGAAAAACACTTTTTGTAAAAATTTGGAAGTGATCGGGCCCGTTCGGGGGGACACCCATACAAATTTTATAAAAAGAAGTACCCGATTTTCTTCAAATTGTATACACATGTGTATCTACAATGGAAAACACTTTTTGTAAAAATTTGGAAGTGATCGGGGCCCGGGGTCGGGGGGCACCCATACAAATCTTATAAAAAAAAAGTACCCGATTTTGTTCAAATTTTATACACATGTGTATCTTCAATGGAAAACACTTTTTGTAAAAATTTAGAAATGATCGGGCCCCGGGGTCGGGGGGCACCCATACAAATCTTATAAAAAAAAAGTACCCGATTTTCTTTAAATTTTATACGCATGTGTATCTCCGTTGGGCAACACTTTTTATAAATATTTGGGAGTGATCGGGCCTTGGGGTTAGGGGGCACCCATACAAATTTTATAAAAAAAATACCCGATTTTCTTCAAATTTTATATAAATTTTTCTACGATGGACAACGCTTTTTTAAAAATTTCTAAGTGGCCTCAAAGCCGAGGGGCTTCCTTATAAATTTTAAAAATTAGCCCGATTCTCTTTAAATTGTATAGACATGTGTATCTCCGTTGGAAACACTTTTTATAAAAATATTGGAGTGGTCATGATGAGGGGGCTCCCTTTGCACTTTGTGTATCAATTAGAGAATTTACACGAAAAATTTAAATTATGGGTTGTTTTTTTTTTATATTGTCTATATATTGACTTCGCGTGTCCGTGGCTGGCCGAACTAGCTAGCCGGCTAGCTGCCGAACTAGCTAGCCGGCTAGCTGGCGGACCATATTTTGCAATAAATTTTTATGATTTTTATTATAAACAATTTATAAACAATATTACTGAGCCATGCTTATTCTAATAGATGGCGCTGTGCGCTGTTAAGTGAACGAAATCTATTTTTCGCAACAATATCACTGGCATATAATAAATTTACATATTGAACTCAATTGTCCAACGAATACAAACTATTGCCCCACCAAATCGAACAAGAACGTATTTCTCCATCCAATCATTTAAATTCTTTGAAAAGGGAATCGACAATTATTATTTGCTGTAAATTAATAGATAAACAACATAAAGTAAACCCAATGGCAATGCTGCTATAAGCAATTATTCTCAATTATGCTTAATAGATACTTCACTTAGCTGATAGATACTCGTAGATAGATGGAAACGCGATGTACACTTTACGTATCCACGTTGTCTGCCCGTCCTCGCACGGGATGGCAAGAACCAAGAGCACAACTTAATCCGAGTATTTCAATGTAATTCCCACTAATTACCGCTCATTGAATATCATCCAACGCAAGTAGCAAGAAAGTACGCAGGAAATATTGTTCGCCCTTTTTTCCAAAAATAAAATACCACAACTATTCAGAGCGTGTACAAGAAGACATCATCTAGAAGACCGATTAACTTGTTGTTTTCTATTTTTAATTATTTTATTATTTATGCAAATTTTGCTTGAGCTTTCGTGTTTCTCGTTTGTGCACGTTCCGAGGAAGATCCTATGGAATTTTATGCAAATTTTTTGTTATTTATTAGAATATTTTATTTCAAGCTGTTTATAGCTTTGCTAGCGTAACAATGCCATTTATAGGCAACCAATAGGAATATTTTTATTTATTCCTTGGCGAGAATAACCCAAGACGACGACAGCGTCAGCAAACAGTACAGCATACCTACGTGTATATTACTCGTACTACTAATGCTTCAGATTCTATTTCAGGTTATATTTCTGTGAAATGTTCCATCCTAAGTCGACTCTAAGTGTAAAAATGTACAAATTTCAATAACAATGAATGTGCAAAACATAAAATTCCAAGAAGGTCAGCCCTTGTAGAGTTTCTATATTAATAATTTTCAATGTCATTTGGTTTTCCATTACGAAAATAAAGGTAAACACCAGCGAGTAAGTGGAAACCGAAACCGAAAGACGCCGGTTGGTTGGTCGGTCGGTCTGTCGTAGTCGCGACAACTCATTTAACAATGGCATTTGATAATAGATACACTCTCTCTGCGTGTAACCCAATTCATGCGTGTACATAATCAACGAAGGCGCCACCACAGCAGCAGTCTGATGGGGAGATTTTGCCCGCCTGCTGCCTGATGCGAGCGGGCTCGACTAGATACTACATACGATTCAAACGATTGCTATTTTGCTCTTTAAGGTTTCTCCTCGATCCATCTTCCAATTGAATGCAAAAGCAAAACGTATCCCCTCAACATGTTATTGTGGCCGAGTGGGGTACAGAACAAAGTGACAAATTCCACATCCGTCGCTGCTCGACTCAATGGCACATCAGACATCAATTGAGTTCATCTTCCAGCGACGCACGGCTAGATGGCACGTATTGAATAGAAAAGAATAAAAATAATTAATTCGTACAAACAAAAAATATAGCGAAAAACAATTTCATTTCATTTGAATTCTTTCCATTTGCATAACTCAGAACTACAATAGGGGGGGGGGGACTTTTTTTCCAACCGTTATCGCGCCAACTATTTCTTGCTATGAGATGCGTGCTTCTCTGAACTCTTAAAACTAATATAGTCGGTGAGTTATTTATTTATTTATGACTAACAATAGTTCCTAAGATTTTCATTTGGCAAATTAATAAATTAAAAACTAAAAACATATTAGCTTTTAATTTTTTTTATGAAATTCTCTAATAGGAGATACTACATATGTGTGCAAAGTTTAAACCGGGTTAATTTTGAAAAACAAAATATTTACAAAAACTGTCATCGGAGGTAGAAGTGTGTGTAAAATTTGAAAAAAAATCGGGTTAATTTTTTTAAAAAATTTGTTGGAGCCCCATGTCGCTGGGGTCTTTAAAACTTTTACAAAAAGTGTTGTCCGTCGGAGATACATATGTGTATAAAATATAAAGAAAATCGGGTTAATTTTTAAAAATTTAAACAGTTGTCTCCGGAAATACACATGTGTGCAAAATTTCAATAAAATCGGGCTTTGGAAAGTGGGTTAAAAATTGATCGCAAGATTCCACGAGAAACAGACCGACCGACCGACAGACAGACATGCCACGGGCAAGCGAATTTAAAAATTGGAATTTTTCTTGTAAATTCTCTAATCGGAGATTAGATTTTGTGGTGAAATTCCCCATTTGGTGATGAAAACATAGCAGCCACAGCGTACGGCTGGTGCGACGTACACACAACGACGTTTCAGTTTTGTATCAAAATATTTGTTCTACTTCGTCTTGATATCTCTATACTCTCTGCTGCAACACAACAACAAAACAGCCACAATCGTAAAGCAAGCAGCGCTGCTTACAGCGCATCAGCTTATCAGCACACACAGAACACAGTCATTATAGTATGATATGATCTGATGCCGCTAAATGGAAAAATTTGTATGGAAGACCCCCGATTACGCCGCCCTATCTCTCTGAAATAATATAATAGTATTGTATTAATAGAAAGTATTGTCAGTGGAAATATACATGTGTGCAAAATTTCAATAAAATCGAGCTTTGGGATGTGGGTTAAAAAATGATCAGAAAATCTGACCAGCCAGCCAGCCACGGGCACGCGAAGTTAATATAGAGAATTGATAAAAAGAGGTGTGGGCACAACACGACTTTCTTTTACGGACGGGGCCGGAATCTTCAGTATATTAATGTACCAATGTCCAATGTACCATTTTAGGATTTAGACCCCAAGTTCTGCCGTAGAGGCGTCTACTGGTCCACAAGGCCCTATTGGGACGTTCGATGGCAGACTTGATATGACAATTCCAGTTTAGCCGTTTATCAAGGATGATACCGAGATATTTAACCACACTGGAATAATCTAACGCGGTGCCTTTCATGATGATAGATCCCAAATCGACCAGTCTTCTTTTCGTGAAAGGCACTAGAACGGTTTTGCAAAGATTGATGGATAGTCCGTATCTGCTGCGATGTTCTAAAACGTGTAGTAAAGCACCTTGCATGATTGTCGTGCAGTGCTTACCACAAATAAAAATCGCCAAATCGTCCGCATATCCAATTGCGATGTAGCCTGATCTGTAAAGATCGACTAAAAGATTGTCAATGACTAGTAACCATAGAAGGGAAGAAACCACTCCTCCTTAGGGACATCCCTTAACTGCAGTCACAGGCACAGACACTCCTCCCGAGGAGGAAATAATATCTCGACTTTCAAGCATGACCCTTATCCAGTGATTGGTCGATTCTTCGATACCCCTGCTACTGATTGCCCTTGCACTAGAGACGTAGCCAGTGTTATCGAAAGCGCCATCAATGTCGAGGAAGGCACACAGGGTCACTTCACTGAAACGAAAAGTTCCTTCTATCTTCTTTACAAGATAGTGAAGGGCACCTTCTGTGCTTATCCCGTTCCTGTACGCAAACTGACTTGAGTGCAGATGATTAGACAGTTCTAACCGGCCTCTAATATGAACATTAATAAGTCTCTCCATGGTTTTGAGGACAAATGATATCAGACTTATAGGTCTGCATGATTTAGGCAGCTCATTAGGCCTCGGAATGGGATTTCTGTTCAGCAAATGAATGAAACCCACCGTTGCAGAAGCTCAAAAAGAGCAAGGCCTTGGTATCCGATGGCATATTTTTAGAGCTAATCAAATCTATAGTCGCCGCACTACACTTCATGAAATAATAAATAACGATTGGCGGAAGAGGCAATACCAGAAGACTGAAAAAGAGACATCCTGTGCCCCATACATGAGAAAAAGAAAACACCCGGCTGCATGTAGAAGATCCATCCACCATTGGTCCCTTAATTAAAATAGTTGAGTGCGAAATTGAAGAACCTCTGGTCAATTGTACCAGCCGATAACAGCATGGAACCAAAAATACGAGCACGGTATCGTAAAACCAAAAACCTACTTAAGCCTGCATAAAGTCTTCAAATCCAAGAGTTTAACCGTTAAATCCAAGCTGCTGGTGTATAAGACAATGCTCATGGTCTTTCATATGGACCCAAGTATTGGGTTCCCTTCCCTTGAAGTAGGATTTACGGGACATGGCAGTAAAGGCAGTCTTAGCCTACGCTGGATGGATGGAATAGACCAGGATGTCTAGTCTGTTTGTATTCGAGATTTTGTGCGGAAGGCCGGACCTGACCCCGGTTGAAGACTTATACAAATGCATTTCAAATAAATTTAAATAAATAATCTGAAAACCACTGATCTTTTTCGAACATAAATCATTTTAATTTTGAAGCAGCTTATTTTCAACTGAAAACAAGCAAACCTGTATTGAAGTCAAGACACATGATCATAGACTTATCATTCCCCATAAAGCCGTAGAGCATAAAGATATTAGACCACTTGTAAAGACTATTTATTATGACCCGTTGCAACTAATGCACCCACTACATTGTTTTGTTGATATTCTCCTTTCCTCTTCTTAATTCCCATATTTCCTAATGTGCTTTGCATTATAAGGGTACTAATCCGCTCAGCGTGTGTACCTCGCTAAAGAAATGTTGGCTTCAGAAAATTCAAAGGGCGTTCATACGCAAGAGCACCCAAAAAGTATCAAAAAGGAACACGATGAGCGCTTGACAATATTCTAAAATTGACTAAGAAATTAAATTTAACCTTGAAGCTGAATTTCAGTTATTTTTTTTATGGAGTGAATGGTTGAAAGCCTTATTCTTAGTACTTATATTCAGGTAATTTCAGTAGGAAAGCACACATGCACACAGCACGAAAATCGTCCACTCTTCTCATTAGTGATTTCGTAGAAATTTCCAATGTCAATTTATGTATCTTTGGGCGTGTTCCTACGTTATCATCCTCCAGTAAATTAATGTTCAACGTGTGTAGGTCATGTGAATGTGAACCTTATTTTTGCGCAACGCAACAAAAAATATAATCAAAAATATTTCTATATGCACGTGTGCCAGGGTGGTGTCGTTTCCATGTAAGATTTTGTCTGAATAATGATCTTGATTCTGCTTGGCAAGTCACTTGCAGTAGGATTTAGGGAGCATGACAGCGAAGGCTGGCGAAGACTACGCTGTATGGATGGCAAATGTACGCAGCACGAGCAAAATATAATTTGTTCGCCTTTTACCCAACTGCTTGATTATAAGCCTTATATATAAAAATCCAATTAATTTAAATATCTTTGAAACGTCAATAAAACGACATTGAACATAATTTTTTGTAATTCAATGGAAAGAGTGAGCAGACCTTTCCTCCATACTTGCTATGGATTAGATAACCGGATTTGTCGATTACCCGCCAACCGGTCAATATGTCTCTATTCAATTCATGATGATCAATCATGATCAATTCAGTGGAAAGAGTGAGCAGACCTTTCCTCCATACATACTAAACGGTCAATACGTCTCCATTAACCGGATATTCAAAAGAAGGGATGAAATTGACGTTCAGCTAAACGCAAGACGTGTGACAGAGTATTGAAGACGCTTTCCAATTTGGTTCACAAAAGAAATAATGAGAATACCCCGTCACAATCAACAACCCGTCCAGTGTCCCTTTAACGAAAAGTTCCTTATAATCATTATCATATTTGGCTCAACAATCGGTGTCCGGTCCTGGCCTCCCGCAACAGATCTCTCTACCGGTTCTGATTTCGAGCCGATGTCTTCCAGTTGGGCAGTCTCTTAGTCTCTCATATTTTTCTTTAAAAAGACAATTAACCTGTTGCCGCTGTTCAATCGCGAACGGACTGCAAATGATAGACCAATGTCTGTCTTTTTACATTAAAAGATTTCCAGAAAATAGTAAATTGTTATTTGGACTTACAAAAATGTTTTAAAATAATCCGGCGATTGAAAAACAGTGTGAAAGTGGACTAGGCCTAAGTTTTTATCAGTCGACGAATACCGCGCTCAATGTTGCCTTCCAAGCCGTTATTTAGTTTTTCACAAGCCCATAGACGAAAGTGACGGTTTCATATACATACTATTGGGCAGGAAATCAAGCTTACCTGGACAATCTCTGCATTTTCTTTTGACTCGTTTTTCGAACCTGTTTTAGTTGGTGTTCCTAAAATTAAATTTAGGAATTCCTGGTTGATTTGCTAGGGCAAATTAGGATTCGTCAGCAAACGAAGCTACTATTAATATCGCATTGTGGTTGCTGTCATACGGAAACAGCGGGATCTTATTGTCGTGAACCGTTTCTATTTGCAGTCGCACATGTGCAATACACAAAAAAAGCTGTTGATGTTGTTTCGCGCTTAGATCTCCCGCTAGAATGAAATAATTATTTAAACTATCTAATCCTAGTGTTTCGAATAATTTCTCGAGCTCGACGTTAAATTGGTAATTTGCTGGCGGTGCATATGCAGATACTATATGAAGGCAAGGCAATTAAAACAAGCAATATCACCTTTATATACAGCTGTTCTATGGTCCTGTTATACGAAATGGTCCTTTCTGTCATATCGTATAAAGCTGTAGTCTTTAAACTCTAGCTTATGTTTAGCGTTAAGCTTTGTCTCTGATAAGAGAAGGATGTCAAGTCTATGATCTGGCACAAAATTTAGAATGTCGCTACGTCTAGCAACGGAGATAATGGAGCT
The DNA here is from genome assembly GCA_947095585.1 of Nephrocerus scutellatus. NCBI lineage: Eukaryota > Metazoa > Arthropoda > Insecta > Diptera > Pipunculidae > Nephrocerus > Nephrocerus scutellatus. Next base: position 100,388,812 of record OX352761.1, read on the forward strand.
GACATTTACGGCAGCTATTCTGAGTGCTCCGCGACGCGGCCTAGAAATTCATGCAACGTAGAGCATTTAAAATGCCTGAAATTTGCACCGACTGCTCGTTCGGCTACTACTTTGGCCAAATTGTTTACCTTCTTCTCTAAGCTTTCACTTAAAGAATTAAGAACAGTATGTTGAGCCATTTGTGTTTCTGGCCACTTCGGCGAACGAAAAACCTTTCTGGACGTAATTTTCAATGTAAGCTGTTTTTTGGATATCCTTCTGTTGTGCTGCCCTTTTTTTTTTGACTGTAAGCGTTCAGTAAGATTTCTGTAAACCTCACAGCCACGCCAGGATGCTGGATGCCCAGCTTTGTCGCAGAGCACACAGAACAGCTGTTCCTTGCCTGTATCTTTTTAAACTAAGCACTTGCCCGGTTCTTGTGAATTCTGGCAATTCAAGCACCTGAATACTATATTACAATTCGAAGAAGTATGTCCGAACCATTGTTATGCTACTTGTGTTTGGTAATGGCAATGGGTGCTTTATATTTTCAAAAGAGTTGATATTAGCGCAAATTAATTCTGCAGTTGTTAATGGCATTATTATTGCTCGGTCTTAAAGTCGTGCAATTTTACTTTAATGGTAAACATTAAAATTATAAAAAAAAAAACTATCCGATGAATGAATGAATGGCTGTGCCTATAATAAACGTACAGAAAAAAAAATTCCAATTAATCCAAATTATGTTTATGCAATCCAGTTCAGTCCAGTGGTTTGGTGCAAAAATTTTCTGACCTGAAATGACTCGTTGGGGTATATGCGGTTCGTAATAATAATTACAATTTCAGTTTAAGGCACTAAATGGGTGAGCATACCATGAGAATGTAAAAACGCGACGACATACACTGTAGCCGCCAGTAGTCGTCAGACCGTGCGTTTGCGGCATCGCGGAAAGATGCACAATTTTTATATAAGAACTTAATTTCATTTTAACGAGTTGTTGCGACTCTAGCCACACGATCGACAAACAACAAAGTTGTATATCCTTTTTTTTATCGAATTATACCCTATTATTGCATGAAGAAGTTTCTGCCGAGTCGGTCACTCCTTCAGACCGTGGTCAGTCATATTTGTGGGCACAGCCACCAAACAGAACAAACAAAGAAAAAGTTCGTTCACAAGACGTTAAGTTGTATTTTGTTTTTGTTGAGAATTTCCGGCTGCGTACCCACCTAATAATTTGTTTGCTGGTTATACTACTCGTAGATGAAAAATATTTTACGGCAACTACACGAAGAGCGCGCATTGCATGCAATGAAATTGCTATTCATATTGCAGGCGCAATTATTGTGGCTTTTTACTCCGCAGATAAAACGTAGGTTGGGCCAAAATTCTATGATGCAATGGGCAAGTCCAACTCCATGTGGAAATCATCATCCTCGCTCGTCAACGTCTTCGTATTCAATGATACGAAATGTACGAAGATGCAAATTAATATCCATAAATACCGCTCGTTAAACAAAAAAATGCAATCACAATTATTTTTGTTATTAATAGGTGCAGGAGGGCGGTAGTAGGCTGGCCAGGCCTATTGTAACTTGCATGTGGCATCACATGTTGCACAGCGGCGAGAAGCTTACCGCGCGGTATTTCTGGCAGTACAGCTCTTTGGTTGCTTTCCTAAAAAAATTCTCCCTTTAACAAACGAAACGTGTAGCAAACTAAAAGCAGCAGTTCTTTACTAAATTACTTATTTTGTCCTAAGCACTTCTTCTTCTTATGTCCTATATCCCCTCTTGTGGGTCCTAGGGCCTATGACTACGCGCCATCGCGTGCGGTTGCTGGCAATGAGCTTCAGCTCTCTCCAACTCTTCCCCAATTGCCGTAACTCCTCCTCAACTGCTCTGCGCCATGTATATCTCGGACGACCCGTTCTTCTACCATTCTGAGATAACAGATTCAATTGCATTGCGTAGGATGTCTGCCACTTCCGTCGTTGAATGGTTGAGCCTATTGGTTCCTGCCCTGTTCTCTGGTAAAGATGTTCGTTAGAGATACGGTTAGTCCAGAAAACCCTTAAGATGTTCCATAGGCACCTATTTGCGAACGTTTGTAATCTTTTTGTGATAGTAGCGGTCACCTTCCAAGTGCTGCACCTATACAACAGCACAGATTCAACATTTGAACGGAACAGTCACAGCTTGGTGATTAAGCTGATCGCATTGGTTCGCCATATCATGGACATCATTCGAAACACTGAATTTGCTTTGCCGATTCAGTAGACAATGTCCTTTTCGGATCCACCTTCGGTCGAAACAATACTCCTAAGATATTGTAAACTCTTAACTCTCTCTACCGGTTGTCCAGCAATGTTAACTTGAGTTGCTGAGTTAGTTCCGAGGTTGATGTGGATCTGCACTTTGTGGCAGGTCTTATGCTCTAACATGGTGCCTCCTATGACAAGGTGGTCTTGCAGAAATCAACAAATCTTTCACCATTTACATTTCGTTCGCCGGGGCCGTGCTTCCCAATCACATGTCTGAGTCCTTCATTGTCGTTGCCTACCTTCTTACTTCACTCACTCACAGTATGTCCAAATTATATCGAAGAAACTCACGTTCCAGTTGAAGAAATCTGGCATTCTGAGCGGCCTTTCGACACCGGGGTCCGACCACGCCCCGAATTCGAGGGGCCCCATAGTTTTAACAGAAAGTGTTGTCATGGGAGATACAGATGTGTACAAAGTTTCAATAAAAAGAGGCTTTAGGAAGTGGGTTAAAAATTGATCACAATATTTGGTGTGCCAGTACGCCAGCCAGTCAGCCACGGGCACGCGAAATTAATATAATAATAATAATATTCGGCGCGACAGACCATTGCGGTCCAAGGCCTAACTTCTCGCGACCATTTGTGCTGCGCATGTATATTTTTGGACCTACAATTTAAGGCCGGATCCGAACAACGAATTGAGAAGCTTTCCGTGACAAGGTATTACTCTCGGAACGTTTGTCATCCATTCGCGAGAGATGGGACACCGTGAAAAATACTTTTGGTGTTGATGTGATTCGAACCACAAATCTCCTGCTCAGCAGCCATGTGCACTTCCACTGAGCCACGGCGAAGTTAATATAGAGAATTTAAAAATAGTGCTTCATGATCTGTTTATACTGCAGCTCTGCTTTTATTCAAAGCCTCTTTAGGTGTATACTCAAACTCATTGCAAACAAATTTTGAGTTCAAGAGTATAGTTTATGTTGCTAAAGCTGTCTCTATGGAGGACTATTAGATACATAACAGCTTTACCATTTTTTACTTTAACAAAATGCAGCTTATATTCAATGAATTTTTGATTTTAAGTGTTTGGTGGACTACTTTAGCATCGGGTTACCTTTGTCAAAATATCTACCCTCGCCACTGATGCACCATGCGCTCAAAGTTAATTAAGCCAGCACCTTCTCTTTCTCGTATGCACAAATCCATCAACTATTTTTAAATTTCAAGGCCCAACTTTAAACTTTAGTTATACAAAAGAAGTAAGCAGAATTTACCTTGATAAATGACTTAAAGTATTCTTTTATTATTATTATTATTATTGATAATATATTCGTATTATTAGTAAGGCTTTAAAACTGGCATTAAATTAAGTTTTTTCGTTGAAAGCTTCAATTCAAAACTCTACTCGTCATCACTCATCAGCCAACTTAGTTAACTCCTCAGAGTCGATCACATTTATCTGACATGACATTTGGTGATTACTGATTACATTTCATAGTACGGGTACATATCCATTATAGTATAAGTCCATTGGCGTTTTGTCAGTTTGTGTGTGGTAATGAAGCTGTGAAATATCGCGTAGTTGCTGCCAAAATGTAATTATGTGAAATCGTTTGTCATTATGGATGTTGGCTAAAAAAAACCAAAAACCCAAAACATCTACGTGTATCGAAATGCGCATTTTGCCTAATTAACAATGTCAATGGAAAACAAAAACAAACATTAATTTAAATAAATCATAAAAAGCTTGGCGGTTGGTTGCAGCAGAGCAAAAACGTAATTATTCATAATTATTTTGAAAAGGTAGTTAAACAAATTGTTAAAACAACTTGAACATCGTTATGTGTGGGAAGGGGTTAACTGCGGTAACATTTAATCTTTATGCCCAACAGTAATAAGTGGAGAAATGTTCAGTGAAAAAAAAAATAAAAACAAAAACATAAACCTTTGGCATTTTGAATCTGAATCTAAATAATACTTAAAAAAATTACAGCTGATCTTCACTTATAAATTTTTATTTTAACCATAAAACAGCTCATCTCTTCAGAAATTGTTCCCACAAACTAGTATTCAGCCAGTACATTGGCACCCATAGGCCATAGCTTACACAAGAACACTAATGACAATGGACAACGAGTCATAGAGATGGCAGCAAGCAATAATTTGGTCGTTGCGAGTACAAGGTTTGCGCGTAAAAATATCCACAAAGCAGCCTGGGTTTCGCCTGATGGAGCCACTCGCAACCAGATAGACCACGTCTTGGTAGACCGCCGCATCAACCCAACAACTGATGATGGTAATAACGTACGAGGTGCCAACGTCGACTCGAACCACTATCTTGAAGGGCAGACAGCGTCCGCGAATCAGATTCGAGTCAACACGGCTGACCTTTAACGAAGAGACCAGAAACAACTACGGTCAACCGATAGGACTCGCCCTAAATGCAGGAGAGTAAGTCCTGGGCAAAGATGCCGGGCGTAGAAGAAAAATGGACACGCCTTAAGAATACTGTCATTAGTACCGCACGCCATCTTAGGCAGTAGTTGTAGAGATCGGAACGAAAGGTTCGATGACGAATGTAAGCTAGAGACTGAACGTACGGTACCGAGCAATGCAACAATCTCATATAACGCGGGCACGCGCAGATAAATATCAAGAACTCAGAAGATATGAAAAAACAGTACACAACAGGAAAGAAAAGCAACCTGGAAGAAGAATCTCGTCCGTTAACTAGAACAGTACAAAGAGTGAGGACCGCACCAGGCGCGCGCGGATGTTCTACCAAAGAGTCCGCGGTATGACTCAATATACACCGCGTTGCACTTAATACAAAGAGGGTAATCTGATCGCCGACCTCAAAGACATCTTAAGGCGATGGGAAGAGCACTTTCATGAGCTGCTTAATGGCCAGCTAACTGAGGAATAAGAGGCTCCACCAATGACCGCAGATCACACTATGCTGCCGCCACCAAGCATAGACGAAGTTACCAGAGCGATAAATCGGCTCAAAAATAATAAGATCTGATGATATCCCTGCGGAGCTGATTAAAACAGGAGGCCCCGCAATACACCAAGCAATTCATAAACTAATAGTGCAAGTATGGGAGGAAGAAGCGATGCCAGAAGACTGTCGAAGAGGCATCCTGTGCCCCATATATAAGAAAGGAGATATCACAACCTGCAGCAATTATCGTGGTATAACGTTGTTGAGTACCGCACATAAGATTTTCTCCTCTATTCTTCAAGACAGTATAGCCACATACGCATTGGTCCATACCAGTGGTGCTTCATCCCAGGCAAATCAAAAACTGATCAAATTTACACCCTTAGGTTGGAGGTTGACCATGACCAATGTTATAAGCCAAATAAAAATATCCGGATCACTATCAAGCCCATTCAACATGGATAAGGGGCTCCGACAAGGGGATGGACTGGCTTGTGTCCACGAAATCTGGGGCTGCACACAATTGAGAGCAAAACAAAGTACATGGTGGCCACGTCTGCAAGTAGAAGATCCAACATTGGTCCCTCAATTCAAATAGTTGAGCGCGAATTTGAAGTAGTGCAATCCTTTAACTATCTCGGGTCAACTGTAGCAGCCGATAATAGCATGGAACCAGAAATACGCGAACGGTTGCTTAAAGCCAACAAAGCCTACTATAGTCTGTCAAGACTCTTCAAATCCAGGAACTTAACCTTAACATCCAAGCTGCTGATTTATAAGACAATGGTCACACCAGTACTTACATATGGATCCGAGAATTGAGTTTTGACCTTTTAGCCGCGTTCGAGAGAAAAGTCTTACGGAGAATTGTTGGCCCCGTATGTGAGGAAGGACGATTCCGGAGACTCTATAATGATGAGATCTACGAGCGTTACCAAGATGTCGATGTCGTAAAGAGAATTAAGCTCAGTAGGCTCCGGGGAGGCCAGGACCGGGCCCCGGTTGTAGAGCCATATATGATGATTATATCCGATTTCTTTTTTGTTATTTCAGGAGTACTTTCCCAAGCTGCTTTTTGTATTTGCCCCGTAAAATCGAATACTTCCTCTTCTTTATTTTTCACACGCCCTTAGACGAAAGTAACTGTTTCATATACTATAACATAGCTTCGAACATAGCCTATACACACTCTAGTGATTTAACATATAACTGCTTTTGTTATTTATTGCAGTCACAGCGAACACACATTCCCAGAGTAATTTCGCATTGCGCATAACCGGTTTAGCAGAAAACCAGGTTTTGGTCGTGTGAAAAATAGCGTACATTACTCGCAGAAGAGTGCTCATCTTGCTCTTTAGATTATCGCAATCGGCTACCGCTTTTAGCTCGCAAGATAAACTCCACTTTCTTCGCTCGTTATGTAATACACTCTATATTTTTATGGGTTTTTTTTTTTTAAATCATAGTTTGATAGACTAACTGTTTCATATGTGTACAACTGGAATGCGCGTTCTCTCAACTTATGATTTCCTACGATAATAATAATAATATTCGGCGCGACAGACCATTTCGGTCGAAGGCCTAGCTTCTCGCGACCATTTGTGTTACGCATGTTTATTTTTGGGCACAAATGGAAGGGACCTACAATTTAAGGCCGGATCCGAATTGAGAAGCTTTCCGTGACAAGTTATTACTCTCGGAAAGTTTGTCACCCATTAGCGATAGGTGGGACACCGTGAAAAATACTTCGATAGCGCTGACAAAATAAATATTTCTTGTTACAAAATGCGCCAAAAACCCAAGCAAATTCTATGAATTAAATATGAGACTTAAAAAACTCTACAATAACTAAAATAATAAACAACAATTTGAGTATAAATAAATGTTTATTTATCTAATGCAGTTTACTGAATACGCGTTCGCAACGTAGTTTTTGTTTACAATTTGTTTTCATTCATGTTGCGAACGACCTAAGATGGCGACCGGCTGCAGTGACAATCTAATTGTTTACAGATAAAAATAATGTTTTCTATGGTACTATCGCACTGTTTTCCCCTAAACAAAGTGTAAAAGCCAAAATAAACAAAGTATGATCACAAGTTCATGGTCATAAAAAGTACGTTGATTTTAAATTGTGTGCGAATAATATCTACAATTAGCGGTAAAGTGTTCAAAATGGAAATAAAAGTGTAAACAATGATGTCTTTTTTTTGTGTTTTTTATGCATCTGCAACAAATCAATTTACTTACGATAACGACAAACAAAACTCGCCAATTTCTGACGATAAACGGTGTCATGGGGGTAATCGTTTCGTATATGCATTATAACCAAATACTCGTATCGTGCATTAAAATTAAATAAAACTGAAATTAAATTACCACCTTTACTTTCCTTCTGCCTCTTTCTTTCTTCTTTAGAATACCTGTTATTTTCTGATGCAAAAAAACATCAAATTAGCAAAATTAGCATTGGAAATGACGAAACATTCATTGCGAGTTACATAACTTCTCGACTTGTGGGGTAAATTGAGAGGCATCACTCACGAAGCTCGTGCTTTTTATTATTATTCCAACTTTTGGACAGTCATGGATATTTTATAAGTCATTCTTGGTTTAATGGCAATTTTGGGAAGTACATACACATAACAATAACAGTTGTCAGGGTAAAACGATGCGCATTTGTACTACCCGTAAATTTGATGGAAATACGATTCTAATTACTAAACACACACAGTTGTATTTTTTGGTAACATGATTATTATAGCTTCTGCTTAACAACAATGTCCTTCTGTTCACCTGAAGTTTTATGATAGAGTCAGTCAATCATGAATTGCTACTTGAATAGACAAACTAATTAACTTAAAGTGCACTCAATTTTTGTGCCAGGAATATACTAAAAAAGTAAATAAGAAATATCTATCTCGCTTTTATTTCTGTTAAATTTGGATAACCTTAAGGTTTTCACCTCAGAGAATGAGTGTTCATTTTATACTTAAATGACCTGAAGTTTTTTAAAGTTTTGTCGTTGGTTGTGCATTTTAATGATGCATGCATATCTATGAAATAAAGAAATGTAGCAAAAAAGTTCTTTAATTAGGCAAAAAAAAAATACTTTTCAATTTTTCCTCAGAAATACTGTTGTAGAGAATATAAATGGTGGTGTTATACAATATAGAAATAAATACATAGAATATTTTTCTTTAATAAAATTTTTTCTCTCGAACGCGGCTAAGAGGTCAGAATGCTTTTTGCTAAGCACCCAAGTCTCGGATCCATATGTAAGTACTGGTATGAACATTGTCTTATATATCAGCAGCTTGCTGCAGGTTGTGATATCTCCTTTCTTATGTATGGGGCACAGGATGCCTCTTCGACAGTCTTCTGGCATCGCTTCTTCCTCCCATACTTGCACTATTAGCTTATGAATTGCTTGGTGTATTACGGGGCCTCCTGTTTTAATCAGCTCCGCAGGGACATCATCAGATCCCAGGACCTTATTATTTTTGAGCCGATTTATCGCTCTGGTAACTTCGTCTATGCTTGGTGGCGGCAGCATAGTGTGATCTGCGGTCATTGGTGGAGCCTCTAATTCCTCAGTTAGCTGGCCATTAAGCAGCTCATGAAAGTGCTCTTCCCATCGCCTTAAGATGTCTTTGAGGTCGGCGATCAGATTACCCTCTTTGTATTATGTGCAACGCGGTGTATAATGCGTCATACCGCGGACTCTTTGGTAGAACATCCGCGCCTGGTGCGGTCCTCACTCTCTGTACTGTTCTAGTTCACTGACGAGATTCTTCTTCCAGGTTGCTTTCTTTCGCCTGTGTACTGTTTTTTCATATCTTCTGAGTTCTTGATATTCATCTGCGCGTGCCCGCGTTATATGAGATTGTTGCATTGCTCGGTACGGTACGTTCAGTCTCTAGCTTACATTCGTCATCGAACCTGTCGTTCCGATGTCTACAACTACTGCCTAAGATGGCGTGCGGTACTAATGACAGTATTCTTAAGGCGTGTCCATTTTTCTTCTACGCCCGACATTTCAGCCACAGGACTTACTCTCCCCGCATTTAGGGCGAGTCCTATTGCTTGACCGTAGTTGTTTCCGGTCTCTTCATTGCGAAGGGCAGCCGTGTTGACTCGAATCTGATTCGCGGATGCAGTCTTTCGTGATGATGCAATCCGCGCTCGGAGCACCATACCAACAAGATAGTAGTCCGAGTCGACGTTGGCACCTCGTTGGTACGTTCGTACCGTCATCAGGTTCGGGTTGTGGCGGCGGTCTATCAACACGTGGTCTATCTGGTTGCGAGTGGCTCCATCGGGAGATACCCAGGTGGCTTTGTGGATATTTTTACACGCAAACCTTGTCCTCTGTAGGTGCGTGAACGTTTATGAGGCTTATGTTTTTAAATTTGCCCCGCACGCTAAGGGTGCATAGGTGCTTACCGTCCAGCCATTTCTTTTGGTTTGGAAACAGAAAATGATCGCAGGGGAATAAATCTGGAGAATATTCTGGATGGGGTAGCAGTTCGTAGCCCAATTCATGGATTTTTGCCATGGTAACAACACACCTGAAAACCGCAAAAAGGGCGGTATTTTACACGCAAACCTTGTCCTCTGTAGGTGCGTGAACGTTTATGAGGCTTATGTTTTTAAATTTGCCCCGCACGCTAAGGGTGCATAGGTGCTTACCGTCCAGCCATTTCTTTTGGTTTGGAAACAGAAAATGATCGCAGGGGAATAAATCTGGAGAATATTCTGGATGGGGTAGCAGTTCGTAGCCCAATTCATGGATTTTTGCCATGGTAACAACACACCTGAAAACCGCAAAAAGGGCGGTATTTTGCTACGCCAAATGCGGTCGTCAAATCAGTGTCGAATCTGTCCAAAAGCTCTGAATAACATTCGCCGGTGATCGTTTTATCCTTTTTCAGGTAATCGATGTAAATGACACCGCATGCATTCCAAAAAACTGGGGCTATGACCTTGTTGGCCGACAGAACCACCTTGGCTTTCTTTGGTGCACGTTCACCCGGAGAAACCCACTGTCTTGATTGTTCCTTGATATCTGGTGTGTTGTGATGGATCCATGTTTCGTCTACGTTTACGAAACGGCGCAAAAATTCGTTCGGATTGCTGCTGAACAACCACTCCTTTGAAATTCAGCACACGAAATTCACTTTTTTCGATTTTCGTTAAAATTCACGAGGTTGTCTGCTTTCAATGGCTGCCAAACACAAACTAAATGACGCAGCTTGCTCAAAATTTGACAGTAGTCAAGCAGTAGCAGTCGGCGGGAGCAGTGTTGTATTTAAAGTTACTTCACGGACAATTCAAAGAGTCAGTATTTGTTTGTGTTTTGTTAAATTTGTGAACCATTGAATTGGTATGCTGATAATTTTAGAACCGTTTTGTGCATTAGGGACATAGCCAAGTAGTATACAGGGTGTATCCGTTAAGGTGGCAAATACTTAAGGGGATAATCTCTCGGTTAATTTCGTGAAAAAATCGTATGAGTGGGGGGTCTATCTTGAACCCCTGCGGTGTACGTAGCGTTTAAATGCGAAGAGACGTACTTTTGACCTAACATAAGCTACAAGGTCACTGTTGGTCATTTTTGAAAGAAAATTAGATGTTTATGATCAAATAATTAACATTTTTTTAAACTCTTGAAACCATTACCGATATAAACGTCGTCAAAAAATATATATAATTAACCTTTTATGTATGGGGGGTGGGATGTGTACCAAGGACCCTGGGTGTGCAGGATTGTGCCTGGCTAACAAGAACTACTTCGACAACAGTTCATTGTTGCCTGACGGGGAGCATGGAAGTTTCGTCATGAAGATGATCGGGGTTAGTTATGGAGTGGCACCCAGTTGCGATGCGAACGGCTGTATTTTGTCTGGACTGGATATTATTCCATTGTGTGTCACTTAAAAATGACGTCCAGATGGGGGCGGCGTAGTTAATAAGTATTGGTGGTCATTGAGGTTAGGCCCTGAGATTGGGATTTCCCATAAAGACTTTTGACCGTCGACAAGAGCTTTTTGGATCCTAGCGTGCAGTTCTCAAGATGACTCAGCCCCTTGGATCGCCGGTGATCGGCAACCAGTTTTTGTATATCCTTGGTTAGCTGAGTAATTCGAGGGTCATCGAGTTTATGTAGAGTTGGGGATTGAGCCCCGTGCTTTCCTAGCTTTCGCCATTATATTTTTGCTACTTAGCGCTCCTCCCTCGGGAGTAAACCGTTTCTTAATCTGTCGCTTTAAGTCCTACAACATAACTGAGAATATTATGCTGCAGTTGGACCCCACGACCCAACTCGAGGGTCAGCACCGGATCCGGAACTCTTAGTTGGTCGCGATAAGTGGATAAGTCAACTGGTGTAATTTTATATCGACGAAATCAGCGAACCTTTGCCTTGCCAGAGCTAAGCGCTGGTACTGCATCCCATGACAGGGAACCTAATAGCGAGGGGCTGGCTATTGTGATATCAGGCAAGCTAGAGCACGTAACGGTGATCCTGGTGGGAAAAACTTCATTCAAGGTTACAAAGTCAGTTTCTTCCAATATGTCCACAATGCAGTTTCCACGGTTGTCTTCAGGGAGAGCGGAGAACCAAATGGCGTGATGGGCATTCAAGTCCGCCATCACAATTTTGTTTTCACCCTGGAGAAGGTGTAGTAAGGATCGTTGATAACAATTTACTTTGCATACAATACAATTTGCTATTTACGGGGGTATGTAAACATTGTGTGAGTAATAACACAAAATCTCCAGGGTTAACTGAAATAATCATTGACTTAAAATGAGGATGAGGGGGAGGGTTGCTGGCAGATGCATTTGTAGGATACATTCTGGATCCGCCTCTGTCGGATCTGTCGTGTCGAATGATTTGATAACCGTCAAACGATGTCAATGAGTATGAGTTGGGAATTTCGGTCTCCTGCACGGCAGCAATTATGATGTTATTGCGAAACATATAGTGGGTGATCTCTTAATTTATTTCGCAGGCCATTACAGTTCCACTGAAGGATCGTGAAAGAATTAACTGAATGGTCTATGTGCTGACGGTGCTGAGTTTGTGAAGGGGGGGTCGGTGCACATGGGTGGTGGTGGAGATGGAATGAGGGGGTGGAGGGTTGTTGTGAAGCTCCTTGGGAGCAGCATGTGCCAACGAAGATCGTGTTATAATCGTTGGCACTGTGTAGCCCTGAGCATTGCCGCAGATGACACCAGTTAGTACAACTGTTGCACCGCACAGAGGCTACACTTTTACGGATAGACAGACCGAGCAGTACCAGAGACTGGGACCTGAGTTCGACTTGATCCCGGCTCTAATAAGTAGAATGCAGAGTAGGCTTGCCGGCAGGACCAATCTGAAGGCAAAACAAAATAAAGCAAATGTAAGAAGTGGATCCAGGTGATCCAATCTCAAAGCTGTTGATGTGTTGACGATATTTGGCCCAATGTCTTGATAGGCATTGGGGTCCTTGCGTAGAACTAATCGGCTGAATCGATAGAGATGAAATTTAATTTTAAGTCTTTAACATAAATTGGGAGGTCCCAGTCCCAGGTCCTAATTTTGGTGGAAATCGGCCAATCGGAGGTGGCAGTTTACTTGCACAGTATCGAGTTTTTGCAAAAAATATCTCAAAAGATATAGCACTTATGAGAAATCTGTTAAGTGCAAAAGAAATTTAAAAATAAGAAAATAAAAAAATTAAAAAAAAAAGTTGAATAAATTTAATATGCATCACAGAAGATTACGGCCCCGACCGTAAAAGAAAGTCGTATTGTGGCCACACCTACATTTTTTTTATTGCCACGAAAAAGGTCTGTTATTAATACTTTGGACTCAAATCATCACAGTCTTATAGTGCAGAAACATGTACTCTTTTGTATGCCGATAAATTTCTTGGCCGTATCGAGCAAAAAAATTCTTGGGAAATGTTCGATCGCGTTTGCGTTCGTGGTCTTTGGGTAGGGGGGATTCAACAACAAACTACACCAACTGTACAGCGACATCGACATACTGAAGAAAATAAATATTGGATCTTAGAGATGGCTAATGCACGTAGAACAAATTAATACCAACGCTCGCTCTGGGCTGGATCAAATCAGAGTCTTCGAGGCACAAGTAAGTATAGGAAGACGTCGCCTAAAAACGAAGACTGTATCCAACGTTCTCAAACCGAACTCTACATACCAACTAAAATAGCGTCTCTAAGCAGGATAAACCACAAAAAAATCCTTTCAAGACATCGCCAAAAACTTTTTTATGTGAGGGCACCTATCGATCGTCCGAACCAAATCCCAACAACCTACTCTCCAGCTGCGGTCACAATTATTTTTTTTTTCCTTAACATTTATTTATTTATATTTTAAACATTTTGATTTATTTTATTTTTTACAATATAAATAAGCAAATATTGTTCACTTACGAGCATAGGGTAGAAACATAATTCCTCCATCTTCGTCGATCTTGCGCTAGTCGTTTAATTTCTCGCCACGTTCCAGTAGTCCCCGACTCATTCAACACTGATCTTATCCATGTGATACGCGGGCTCTCCCTTCTTCGTGTTCCTTGTGGATTCCATTCAAACGCAATTTTTGCATTGTCATCATCCGGTTTCCTCAGAGTGTGACTTTCTTCGCCATATCTGAATGGCAACTGTTTGACTAGATGTTAGTTGTTGCAGGTCGTTGTTTGATATCGTGTTGGGCCAGAATATGTAACACACTCTTCTTAGACACTTATTGATGAAAACCTGGAGTCTTTTTGTTGCAGAATCTGTGGCTCGCCAGGTCTCACATCCATAGAGAAGGACTGATTTCACACATGAGTTGAAGATGTGAATTTTTGAGCGTCTCGAGATGTTACGAGAGCGCCATACTTTGTTAAGTTTGTGACATGCGAGGCGGGCTTTATTTATGCAAGACGATATATCTGTCTCCGAACCGCCATCCTTCGGTATAATACTCCCAAGGTAACAAAACTCTTCTATGTCCTCGATGGTTATCACTCGATCGTCCAAGCTTAGCATCAGAAGAGTCATGATACCAATTTCGATGCGCATCATTTTAGTTTTGCTCATGTTGATTTTCAATCCGACTCGACTTGCATTGGAGATCAAACTTTTCATTTTTGACTTCATGTCCTTGATCGTGTGTCTCATAAGGCAGATGTCATCAGCATAATCAAGATCATTCAGCTTTTGAAATGAACGCCATTGTATTCCATTCGAAGCTTCGATGTTTGTTTGCATCATTACACTATCCAGGACGACCATAAAGAGCAGTGGTGATAATACACAACCTTGACGTACTCCTTTGGTGATGTAAAAATTGGCACTTTGCTTGCCTTCTTTATGGAGTTCACGAATGAGATCCACGATTGTTTCCGGTACAAACAAATTTTGACGTGCGTACCAAATAGCGGGTCTGGATATAGTGTCAAAAGCTTGCTCAAAATCCACGAACAAGAGAAACAGCGGTGACCTCCATTCTACAGTCTGTTCAATAATAATCCGCAGTGTGTTGATGACCTAAATCCGGCTGGTGATATACGATCTTATATGAGAAAAGCCAAAACCTTCGCAATCGTGTTGAGTAGAGTAATTCCTCTCCAACTTCTACAGTCACTCAGGCCGCATTTCTTGGGGTTCATTATGATGACACCTTCTTTCCAACTGTCGGGAATTTTACGTGTTATCCACGCTTCGCGGATGATTGGTAATAGTGTGCTTGCCATAACGCTTGAATTGCTTTTCAAAAGCTCCGCTGCCAGTCACAATTATTAAATCGAGTCAATTATAAATCCTTAAGTCTAGCATGATTTAATTTAATTAACAAATTAATGTTGTGCATCCCAAAAAAAATCATCCCTTCTTGACTCCTGACAGCAGCTAAGAGAGCAGCAAACAATGCTATATATGTGCTCCAAATGAAGAAAAAGCTAAACAAAGTACATATAGAATAAATGCGAATTCCTGTTGTTTTTTTTTTCATTTTATTTTATTTTTGCTATAATTTTCTTTGAACTACATTTACGTCACGACGACGTCTTGGGCTTACGCATGAACCTTCTGCTGTATAATTCTCTTAAAAACAACAATAACATTAATAATAATAATTGTTGACCTCAATTCG
This sequence comes from Nephrocerus scutellatus, assembly GCA_947095585.1. Lineage (NCBI taxonomy): Eukaryota > Metazoa > Arthropoda > Insecta > Diptera > Pipunculidae > Nephrocerus > Nephrocerus scutellatus. Next base: position 100,404,164 of record OX352761.1, read on the forward strand.
CGATGATATACTACGACGATGTTTGAATAAATTTCGCGGGGCGCTTTTGTTTTTAATGTTCTTTCTCCTCATTTGCTGTTTTTTTGTTGTTGTAGTTTTTTCAGTAAGTCTCTCTTATTGTTCGCAGCAATATAAGTATGTTCTGTCTCATCACATCACAAAGTAAAATATTGCCCAGTAAAAGAAGATACAATACCTATAGATAGTTTTTGAGTTGAAAAATGTCAGACTCTAGTCCATAACGGTGGTGCTGAACTTGTTCTCCGGCAATTGCGCCAACCTTCCCTTCTATGAAATTCCACCCATTGGAAATGAAAATAAAATATTTGCATTTTTTGTTTGTTCTGTTTGCTCTGAATAATTGTTTTGTGTGACTATAGTTATGAGGTTGGAGTAAAGCCAAAAAAAAACCGATTCCTCTATGACAATACGCCGGCGACTTTACGATAACATAATTGGAGAATTGCTTAAAGAAACTGGACATGGGCAGAGTAATTGCCATTTGTAAAAAAAATCCAAACCTACAGCTACAAGTGAGGTGTTAGAATTTATCCGTCATTGTCATGTCATTTTTGATTTTCTGCAATTAGCACTCGGCTTCCGCTCAAATCTTATGTACAAAATATCACTTGAACTAAATATGTTGGTGGAAGTTTTTCTCAGATATGCTACTGCAGTTACGTGCGCTAATCATTCTCGGCGATGAAGTTGGCTCGATTGTTGCATTTGGACATTTTCGTAGTACATATTGTCTTTTTGTACAATTTATTGAATTAGACCGTTACACTAGAGTACATTTTTTGGATGCATTTTAAGAACAAACTTTCAATCTTGTTGTCAGAGCGATCTTATTTTCTGTCATGAGAGACTTTGTTTTAAGCAGAGAAGGAAGTATAATAGTGCGAAGGCATTTGCATTGTTTTAAGGAAAAAACAAAAATCCGAGCTCTGCTGTACAACTTTATAGAACTCTCGATACCCACTGACATTCGAATAATTAGTAAAGAAAGTAAGAAATTAAAAAGATTATTATTGGTAAGCTGGTAAGCTAGTTAATTAGTTCTTTATTATTCTTTATTTTTTCAACTGCATTTTTGTTTTTGATATATGTGGTTTTGCATCTAAAACCATCGGAAAAATAACAACCCATAAAAAAAATTTCATGTAAATTCTTTAATAGGAGATACATATGTGCTTGAACCGGGTTAATTTGGAAAAAATTAATATTAGAGCCCCTTCACTTCAAAACTTTTTCAAAAACTGTTATCACCGGAGATACACATGTTAAAAAAAATTTGTATGGGAAAAAAATTCAAATCAAAAACTCAAAAATCAAAATAAACCCAAAAGACCCCTAAAAAATCCCCAAAAGACCCCCAAAAGTCCCTCAAAAGACCCCCAAATTAAAAACAAAACACCCTCAAAGGAACTCCAAAAGACCCACAAAAGACCATCAAGAGAGTCATCAAAAGACCACCAAAAGACCATCAAAGGACCATCAAAGGACCATCAAAGGACCACCAAAAGACCACCAAAAGACCATCAAAAGACTCCCCAAAAATACCCCAAAAAGACCATCAAAGAACCTCCAAAACCCACAAAAGACCCTCAAAGGACCTCCAAAAGACCCCCAAAATACCACAAAAATACTCCCAAGCTCACAAAACGATCACAAACAAATTTATTGAAAGTGGGACAGAACAACGTCTATCGGGTCAGCTAGTATGTGTATAAAATTTAAAGAAAATCGGGTTATTTTTTAAAAATTTTATATGCCCCAAATTTTAATAGAAAGTTTTGTCTCCGGAAATACACATGTGTGCAAAATTTCAATAAAATCGGGCTTTAGAAAGTGGATTTAAAATTTAACGCATGATTCCACGACAAACAGACCGACCGACCGACATACAGACGTGCCACGGGCAAGCGAGTTTAAAAATTGAAATTTTTCTTGTAAATTCTCTGATCGGAGATGCGATTTTGTGGTGAAATTCCCCATTTGGTAGTGAAAACATAGCAGCCACAGCGCACGGTTGGTGTGACGTACACACAACGACGTACGAAGTGAAGTACCACTAAAATTCTTTCTTTTGAGTTGAGTTAAGCCGTAAAGCAGTGTGAGTGCGTAACCAGTTCTTCATATACTCGTAATATTGTACAAAACACAAATTAAGAATGCTTTCACACAACTGAGTGTACAACACATTTCAATTGCGGAGCCATTCAGTTTTGTATAAAAATATTTGTTCTACTTCCTCTTGATATCTCTATACTCTCTGCTGCAACACAACAACACTAAAACAATCCCAATCGTAAAGCAAGCAGCGCTGCTTACAGCGCATCAGCTCATCAGCGCACACAGAACACAGTCATTATAGTATGATATGATATGATGCCGCTAAATTGAAAAATTTGTATGGAAGCCCCATGATCCCGCAGCACGATCTCACTGAAATTTTAATAGAAAGTATTGTCACCGAAAATATACATGTGTGCAAAATTTCAATAAAAGTGGACTTCGGGAAGTAGGTTAAAAATTAATCATAAAAACCAGCCAGCCAACCAGCCAGCCACGGGCACGCGAAGTTTATATAGAGAACTTAAAAATTATCTAAAAAAACACAAAATCATTTTTTATTCATAGCCTTTGGAGCTTAAAGCTGCAGGTTTATTCAAGTATTATAAAATCTATGAGTTTTTCCGCAAACTTGGTAATGATTTATATTTTTATTATTGTTACGTTTATAATAAAAAAGTAATAAAACTGTAGGTTTATTTGACATTTTCTGGAGAAAATTAACCTCAAAATCAAAAATTAGCATGGACAGGAAAACTGGCGCAGGCATAGAAGTTCGATGACTGAAGACTCAAATAAGATAATAACTTTAACGCAGTTACAAAGGCTAGTATTTCTTCAAAAAATAAAGTCGTTAACAGCAATTTCCGTTAACATGGATCAGGGTACATCTTAGTAAGCTTTTTCTTAAATCCCCGGTAAATGATGTCAACGTTGGACCCTTACTGTAGAACGATTTTTTCTTAGGATATACACCCAACAATCAATTCCCACGAATTAAGGGACACGTTGTATATCGAATTTTTAAGGTCTGGTACCTTACAAAAATGGAAATATCTTTGGAATGCGAGGTACTACAAATTTTGTTAATAATAACGCAGAAATAATTTGTGTACATCTTCTTCTAAAACATTTGTTTATAAAGGGTGATCAATTTAGAGGTATCGGAATTTAAATTGAAATAAAACAACAAAAATTCAAATTGATTGGTCAATCTTTAATATTTTTGTTTAGAACCATTCATGACATTTATTTTTGAAGATAATCCTTTTCAAATGTTGGCCGCAACTGTGCCGTAATTCGGCCATCCGTAAACACCAATTTTGAATGACTCGCTCGAGGACTTCGGTCGGTATCTCGCGAATAGCTTGAGTAATGTTGGCTTCCAATGCCTCAATCGTAGCTGGTTTATCCACAAAACATTTAGACTTTACATACCCCACAAAAAAAAGTGATATCACACGATCTTGCTGGCCAATCCACCGGTCCGAAACGAGAGATCAATTGCTCAGCGAAACGAAGACGCAGTAAATCCATTGTGTCACGGGCTGTATGGAATGTAGCGCCGTCTTGTTGGAACCAAATGTCGTGGAGATCACAGGCTTCAATTTCCGGCATCAAAAAGTCGTTTATCATGGCGGGATAGCGTTCGCCATTCACTGTTACATTGTTACATGATTCCTCCACACCATATGCCGCACCAAACGGTAGTTTTCAATTGATGTAATGGCAGCTCGTAAATGGCTTCGGGTTGCTCTTCAGCCCAAATACGGCAATTTTGCTTATTGACGAAGCCATTAAGCCAAAAATGGGCCTCATCGCTGAACAAAATTCCGGTCCCAAAATACGGATCTTCGGCGAGTTTTTCAAGTGCCCAACGACTGAAAGTATGAGGCTTCAATTTTTGGACTAGCTGTATTTTATACGCTCTCAAACCAAGATCTCTGCATAAAATCGCCCAAGTAGTGCCATAAAATAGGCAAAGTTGTTGAGAACGACGCCAAATCGATTCTTCCGGGTTTTCGGCAAAACTCTCACTTACAGCCGCAATATTCTCTTCATTTCGGGCTGTACGTGGTCTTATCGGTCGAGTATCATCCAATAATGTAAAATTATTCTCAAGTTTGCAGATGGTATGCCGAAAAGTCGGTTCGGTAGGACGATTATGTACACCATAAGTTGGCCTGAGCGCGCGATGAACACTTTTCACAGAGCGTCGATTTTCCTAATACAATTGTACGATTTGTAAACGTTGTTGAGGCGTTAGTCTTTCCATGATGAAATGTCAATGAATACTGAATGAAATTATGTATCTAGTTTGACAGTAGTCAACTATTCCTTCCTATACCTCCAATCTGATCACCCTTTATATTGCCGCCATATTTGTCAAATTTGAACTAAGTAAAAGGCATTTTTTAAATTCTCTATGTTAACTTCACTTGCCCGTGGCACAGATGTCGGTCGTCGGTCGTCGGTTGTCGGTCGTCGGTCGTCGGTCGTCGTGGAATCTTGCGATCAATTTTTAACCCACTTCCCAATGTGCGAATTTCCGGAGACAACACATTTGAGGCCCCTCGGGCCCCGGGGTCGGGGGGCTCCCATACAAATATTTTACAAAATTTAACTAGATTTTTTTCAAATTTTATACACACGTGAATCTCTGATAGACAACAATTTTTGTAAAAAATTTGGAGACCCCGGGCCCTGGGTTCGTGGGACCCCATACAATTTTTTTAAAAAAATAACCCGAATTTCTTCAAATTTTATATACGCATGTATCTTCGATAGACAACACTTTTTGTAAAAATTTTGGAGACCCGGGTTCATGTTCGTGGGGCCCCAAAATTTTAAAAAAAAAATTAACTCGATTTTCTTCAAATTTTATATACGTATGTATCTCCGATGAAAAACACTTCTTGTAAAATTTTTGGAGAACCCGGGCCCCAGGGACATTGGGCCCCAAATTTTTTTTAAAAAAAATTAACCCGATTTGTTTTAAATTTTATATACGTGTGTATCTCCGATGGACAACACTTTTTGCAAAAATTTTGGTGGCCGGGGTCGTGGGCCCCATAAAAATTTTTCAAAAAAATTAACCCGATTTTTTTCAAATTTTATACGCCTCTGTATCTCCGATGGACAAAATTTTTTGTAAAATTTTTGGAGTGAACGGGCCCTGAGGCCCAAGGGGTGCTCATATAAATTTTTTAAAAATTAGGTCGATTTTCTTAAAAATTTTAACAAATGTGTATCACCGATGGACATAACTTTTTGTAAATTTGTTGGAGTGATAGGGCCATGAGACCCGTGTGGTGTCCATGTAAATTTTTTAAAAATCAATCAATTTGAAATTCCGGATTTGATTTTCTTCAAATTTTAACACCTAGGTACCCATCTCCTATTAGAGAATTTACATGAACAATTTTAATTTTTATGGGTTGTTTTTTTTAACTATTATTTTGTAGCAGACAACTGTCCTAACATGTGTGTTGTGAATCAGTTTCTGGTTTTGCACAATTTTCTTGAACTTTTATTTATTTATATAGATTTAGTTGTTTCGACTTTTAGTCACAGCTCCCAAAAAAAAGTTGTAAAAGTCGACAAGCACTTAAAGTTCGTACTAGCTATGGCTGTTACACTTAAGTTAGGGAGTGATAAGAAATATTGATGTCAGCCACAAACAAGCTCCAAAACATTGCGCCTTTACATAACATAAATAAAAACAGAAAGTCTCTACTCCACTAAAAGCCACTCTAAAATCAACTTTCAAAACGGCATCAACAACAACAAAGAAACCAAGGAAACAAACAAATAAATAAGAAACCTTTGGGGCACCCTAAATTGCACTTTTTCAAAAAATTGTTACACTAAGAGACGGTGAGTTTTAACGGGTGTTTTTTTAGGAGGTTTGTTTTTCCGATAGATGTCGTTTTATTTTATGACAGTTGTTTTGACAGCTCAAAGTGGCATTTCTACTCAGTATTGTTTGGCAAATCATTATGAAAAAAAAAAAAAAAAAAAAAATGACATTTGTGAAAAATAGTCGTGGTAGCCATATGCCAGAAATTGTGTTTAAATGTTAAATGCCAAAAAATTATCTACCAAATAAAAAAAAATTTTGGTCATTTCATAATTTTATATGTGTTTTATTCAAAAAAAAAATCGGCAACCTCTTAAAAAAACACGTTATATCTAACGGGTGTTTTTTTAAGAGGTTGCCGATTTTTATGTTATATCTAACGGGTGTTTTTTTAAGAGGTTGCCGATTTTTTTTTTGAATAAAACACATATAAAATTATGAAATGACCAAAATTTTTTTTTATTTGGTAGATAATTTTTTGGCATTTAACATTTAAACACAATTTCTGGCATATGGCTACCACGACTATTTTTCACAAATGTCATTTTTTTTTTTTTTTTTTTTTTTTTTTTTTCATAATGATTTGCCAAACAATACTGAGTAGAAATGCCACTTTGAGCTGTCAAAACAACTGTCATAAAATAAAACGACATCTATCGGAAAAACAAACCTCCCAAAAAAACACCCTTTAGTTGCATTTGTTGTTGTTGTTTAAGTCATTTTAGTTAACAATCAAACAAACCAAGAAAGGAACAAAAATAGAACAACGTTATAAGAGTGCGCATTATTTTACACACACACACGTAAAAAACAAAACAATCACAAAAATGGAATCGAAAGATGAAACCAAAACCTTGTCAGAAATACCACCATTATCCACCAAAAGGACAAAAACCGAACGAACCTCGGATGATTCTTATGGATGGGATGGGATGATGGCGTTAGTGGGTTGTTGGTGCACAAACAATTATTTAGCAAAAACGATTACCAAAATATGTAGAAAAAGGATAAAAGGAAAAATCCATTTTTAATGGAAATTCATTGTTATGCGTTTTCCTAGTCATGGAAGGGAAGGGGAGGAAGGTTTTTTTTCGATATGATTACGTCTGGGCTGAAATTTCGTGCTACTTCCGGCAAGTAAGTATCGAGCGCTTTGCCATACCATTGTTATTCGTCCGGCTCCTTTTTGACTCGTTCGAAATATAACTGTGTAATGGACATAATGTGTTCAACATAAGTTTTTCGTAGGTACATACAATTTTTGTCTTTAGAACACTCGACATGGAGAAATTAATTGTTAGGCTGTGTGTAGATGACATTATTTTTATTATATTGTTACTGGATAAAGTACAAATAACGTACGAAACATGCGAACAATAAAGGAAACACAAAAGTATCCTTTCACAGTAATATGTCACATCGAATGACGAAAGAGTTCTTTTTATACAAAATTTCGGAAAAAAAGCTTTAAAAACACCGTCTCACACGCATACTCCTTTTACTTTCTCTTGCATAGTAAAAGGATGTAGGTTAGGTTAAGTAAAGGTGGCTGTCAGTGAAACTGACACATTTAGAGCAGTAATGGTCCATTGTGATACCACACCGATCAGGAAAAACTCCTTCCACCTACTCGATGAACCAATTAGAACTTCGTATGAAGCATATGTCGTGGTAGAAAAAAGTTCTCATATGGAGTTTACGCCTTTGGGAGAGGGCTGGACAAGTACAGAAAAGATGGACGATGGTCTCCTCCTCCTCCTCCTCCTCATTCATGCAGCTTCAGCAGATGTCATTCGAGAAGACTCCAAGTCTTGCTGCATGCCTGCCTATGTGACAGTGTTCAGTGATGACACCTACAATAGCACCGATGTGCGATCTTCTTTAAGAGATCAAACACTGGAGCCTTTCGGATCCAAAGGAAGTAAAGTAATCATGAAAATGTTCAAACTCGAGATTTTTGCAGATTTTCCGTATTTCCTGAGTCAGAAAAAGCAAATAAAAAAATCTCTATCGGTCTATCTGTCTGTGTCCACTCTACAGACCAGACAGCAGAATTGATGGGGATGAAAATTCATATTTAAACTTTTTACATCAATTTGGAGGTACCAGTTGATATTGGTGGAAATTGGAAGTGGCAGTTTACTTGGACAGTTTTTCAAGTTTTTGCAAATATCTGAAAAAGTATAACACTGAGAAATCTGTTAAGTGCAAAAGAAAATTAAGAAGAAAAAAACAAAAAATTAAAAAATAAAAAAAATACAAAAAAAAAATTAATATACATTTACTGAAGATTTCGGCCCGCCCCGTCCGAAAAGAAAGTCGTGTTGTGGCCACACCTCCATTTTTACATTGACCAAATGTTTCTCATTTTTGGATGAGTGACGAAATGTCAGCGAGTTCGGGATCAAGGAGACCAGAATAACTATTTTTAAATTCTCTATATTAACTTCGCGTGCACGTGGCTGGCTGGTTGGCTGGCTCGCTGGCTGGCTGGCTGGTCAGATTTTCTGATCAATTTTTAGCCCACTTCCCATGGCCCGATTTTATTGAATTTTTTGTATTGCACACATGTATATTTCCGGTGACAATACTTTCTATTAAAATTTGAGGCCCCTCGGACCTCGGGTTCGGGGGGCTCCCATACAAATATTTTACAAAATTTACCCGATTTTCTGTAAATTTTGTACACATGTGTGTCTTCGATCGAAAACACTTTTTGTAAAAATTTGGAGCGATCGGCCCCTTGGGGACCCCAATATACAATTTTTAAATATCGCTATATCGCATCAGATCACGGCAAAGTCTGAGCTCTGTGCTTTGTAAGCAGCGTAATTTGGTGGATGTTTTTGCCACAAGACGAGCACGCAGTGTGTGTGTGTGTATTTCCGATTAGAGAATTTACAAGGAAATTTTTTATTTTTATGGGTTGTTTTTTTTTTATTTGATTTCTACCCTAGCCCATATGGCAAACACTGCGACCTGAAAGATCTATTGTATCTTAGGGTGTCATTACTCTAAGAGACGTACCACCTCCCTAATGAACGATAGTACATCCTTAGTGGCGGAATTTCTCAACTCCGAGGTCGAGCATATTTCTTTGTGAAAGATGCGTCTCCTTAACCAAAGAAAGCTGCCTGTAATTCCCTGATGACCAGGGACCCAACCGAGTTTTTGTGTCTTTTTTGTGTCTGGCAAGAGATTGCAGTGCATCGTAACAGTTTTTGACTGATATTGAGTCCATTTAATTGGACGACAGCGGTTAAAGTGTTGCCTGGCTATCTGAAAAGATATACATTCTAGCAGCTTTAATTCCTTTACTTAGGTTAATCCCGGAGCAGATCTCAATTGCATGGAGTTTCGCCTGGAAAACCGTGGAACTTTTTCCCATTGTTATCGAGAGTTTGGTTTTGGGTCAAAAGACACCAGCTCCAACTACACTTTCCATCTTCGATCCATCTGTGAACCAGATCTAGCGTCCACCATTTTCCTGTGCTACCTGAACATAATGTCGGGAATAGTGCATAGCATGTCTCTTTCAGGAATTGAGTCATGAATTTTCAGGTGACCCACATAATCAACCGGTTTGTACCCATATTCTAGTTGCAGCTTAATAGCGCATCTAGCAGCCATTTTCCTAATGAAGATTGACAGGGGTGAAAGCCCTACAACAGCTTCTAGTGCAGACATAGGCAGGTGCGCATGGCACCAGTTATACCTAGAACGGCAGCTCTTTGTCGCTTCTGAAGCTTAGTTGCCGCTGTCTGTTCAAGAACTTTCGACCACCAAACGATGACGTGATAATAGGTCTCACCATCATTTTGTACATCCAATGTACCATTTTACGATTTAGACCCCAAGTTCTGCCGTAGAGGCGTCTACTGGCCCACAATGCCCTAGTGGCACGTTCGATGGCGATCTTGATATGAGAATTCCAGTTTAGCCGTTTATCAAGGATGACGCCGAGATATTTAACCTCACTAGAATAATCTAGCGTGGTGCATTTGATGATGATAGGTTCAAAATCGACCAGTCTTCTTTTCGTGAAATGCGCTAGAATGGTTTTGCAAGGATCCTTCTCTGCCGCACCATTCTAAAACGTGCAGTAAGACACCTTGCATGACACTAGTGAAAGTCGTGCAGTGCTTACCACTAATAAAAATCGCCAAATCGTCCGAATAATCAATAGTGATGTAGCCTGATCTGTGAAGATCGGCTAGAATATTGTTAATGACTAGTAACCGTAGAAGGGGAGAAAGCAAACCATTCCAAAACATTCTCTATAGAAAGCCCAATGCATACTAATGCTGTAAACCCATCCCAAACGCATCTGTGTTTGTGGGATGTGAATACAGTGTACAAAAAATAAGCAGTCGCGAGATTAGTTTGGGATAAATCTAAGCATGTATCTGTGTACGATCGGAACAGTTGGGCTTTACATAGAGAAGGTTTTGCTCCATCTTGGGGACATGCCTCAACTACAGTCACTGACACAGCCACTCATCCCGAGGAAGAAATAATATCGCGACTCTCAAGGATGGCCCTTATCCAATGATTGGTCGAGTCTTCGATACCCCTGCTACTGATTGCCCGCGCAATAGAGTCGTAGCCAGTGTTATCGAAGGCATCCTCTCTTTATCACTATATCTCTTTCTTTGTCAGCTATCTCTCCATATCTCTGTCTCATTCCTTCCAAATATCTTTCTCTTTCTCTCTATACCCTCTCATTTTCTCTATATCTCTCTTTCTCTCTATCTCCCCCCCTCTCTCTCCCTTTCATTCACTCTTTATCGCTTTACTGGAGTTCCAGTTATCCCTAATTCATTATACGTATAATTCCTTTAAATAACAAATGAATCCATGCTGTTCTGTTCGCTATTTGTCCATAACTTTATTTGCTATGGTATATGACCATTATCAAATTGAATTTCAAATGAACTGGTTTAGCACAAACAGAGCATATAGCCAAATTATACAAAAAAGAAACCCCGAAAAAAAAGCAATACATACACAACAACAAAAAGAAACAAAACGAATACCAAAAATTGCAACTGAAAAGCAAAAATCCTTATCGTTTTTTGGTTTCTCTTCGTCCTTCCCCCAGAGAACAGAACAGAATCCAATTGTCTGATGAGGTGGCTAAGCTATTCCTTTCTGAGTTGCTGTTAGATTGCTGTTTGTGTAAAAATGATATAATACTGGAGTAAGAGAAAATGCACATACGAGAATGCAAGCACAACAGTCCAGACGGAGATGAACGAAAAAATAGAAACCAAAGAAGAGCAAAAAAAATAAACCCAAAAAAAGAAAAAATCTGAATTCCAAAATATATTTCGCAAGAATTGGCATATCGTCATTTTTTGTCATACACATTCGAGTGATGACTGTCCGTCTGTCTTAAATGTGTGTTTCTAATTGTTATTCCAGTAATTTGTTTGCTAACGTTATGAGTTTATCTTTTAGTTTTAGTGTTCCGCTATTGTAGTGTTGTTGCTATTGTTGTTGTTGTATTGTTGTTTTTAAATATGATCCTGACCCATGTTTACTTATAAGAAACATTAATTAGCTAATGTCTCTGTTGGAACTTGATGACAGTAGCTCGAAATGGGGACTGGTGTAGAGATATCGTGGTGGTTCGGTTTTAGAGTCAAATGTATAATGAAATGGTCGAAAAGCCAACACTGAGGTTTTCGTTTTGTTATACTGGGCCTGGGAGAAGAATCTCGTCCGTGAACTAGAACATTACTTAGAGCGAGGACCGCACCGGGCGCGGAAGTTCTTCCAAAGACTCCGCGGTATGACGCAATAGTCACAGCGTTGCACATACTGCAAAGACAAAGAGGGTAATCTGATCGCCGATCTCCAAGTCATCTTAGAGCGATGGGAAGAGCACTTTCATGAGTTACTTAATGACCAGCTAACTGAGGAATTGGAGGTTCCACCAATGACAAAGGACGACACGGATGCTGCGGATACCAAGCATAGACGAAGTTAGCAGAGCGATAAATCGGCTCAAAAATAATAAGGCCCCGAGATTAGATGCTGATTAAAACAGGAGGCCACGCAATACACCAAGCAATTCATGAACTAATATTGCAAGTATGGGAGGAAGAAGCGATGCCAGAAGACTGGCGAAGAGGCATCCTGTGCCCCATACATAAGAAATGAGATATCACAACCTGCAGTACAAGATTTTGTCCTGTATCCTTCAAGATAGGATAGCCCCATACGCTAAAGTCATCATTAGTCCATACCAGTATATCTTTATCCCAGGCAAATCAACAACTGATCAGATTTACACCCTTAAACAGGTGTTGGAAAAATGTCTAGAGTTTCAAAGCTCACTACAACATATTTTTATAGAATTTATGGCCCCCTATGATAGCATAGCCAGAGTAGAACTTTATAAAGCCATGAGAGACTTCGGCATCCCAAATAAACTGACACGACTATGTTATACCAATGTTATAAGCCAAGTAAAAATATCTGGATCAAGCCCATTCAACATCTATAACGGGCTCCGACAAGGGGATGGACTGGCCTGCGTCCTCTTTAACCTGGCGCAAATAAAATAGTGGAGCGCGAATTTGAAGTAGTGCAATCCTTTAACTATCTCGAATCTACTGTAGCAGCTGATTATTTTCTTTATTACTTTGTTTTTATTTCTTTTGCGCACAGAAATTTAAGCTTTCTTTTCGGTCTTCTTAAGAAAAAGTACTGCCTGGATATTCGGTAAAACACCACCATGAGCAATTACTGGAACCAGAAATACGCGCCCGTTTGTTTAAAGCTAACAAAGCAAAACTAAAGGAACTTAACCATAACATCCAAGCTGCTGGTATATAAGACAATGGTCATGCTTAGCAAAAAGCATTCTGACCTCTTAGCCGCGTTCGAGAGAAAAGCCTTACGGAGAATTGTTGGCCCCGTATGTGACGAAGGACGATCCGGAGACTCTATAATTATGAGATCTACGAGCGTTACCGCGATGTAGACATCGTGAATAGAATTAAGCTCGGTAGGCTCCGGTGGGTAGGACACCTAGCTCGCATAAGCGAAGATGATTCTTCAACTGAAAGTCCTTTGTGGTATGGAACAAGACAGCGAGGCCGGCCAAGCCTACGCTGGAAGGATGGCGAAGACCAGGAATCCCAGAGTTTAGGGATGCCAAACTGGATTACATCAGCTCAAAATTGATTTTTTTTGGTTATTGGAGAATTTACATGAACAATTTTAATTTTTATGGGTTGTTTTTTACTTCTCAAAATTGTGTGCTTCTAATCTAGTGAACCGCAGTGCATACAGATCAGTAATAGCTCTTTCAATTTGCAGGGTACATAGAGATGTCTTGGATTAACGTGAGCATAATTCCACGGTCCTCTTCGGGCGCGGATTTGTTATACGACAACCAACGTCCATCATAGACTGATGTGCCAGTATTAAGTCAATGGTTAGAGCAGGACCTACCAAAATCCTTGCCGATCTTTGGTTTTCGACAACCGGTTGTGGTATGCAACTCCACAGAGAACGCATCATCGCACCGGTAACATCAGCTAGGGCTCTGATGTACCAAAGATTTTGTAAACACCAGCCCTTCAGCTGATGTTACCATGCTAGCGCTCTACCATTTGGGTAGTAAACCAACAACCACTACGTAGGTCAAGCCCAGAACGAAACTGGGTCCTCAACCAAAAGTTCCAAAAGGTCTGCACAGCAGGACCTACCAAAATCCTTGCCGATCTTTGGTTTTCGACAACCGGTTGTGGTATGCAACTCCACAGAGAACGCATCATCGCACCGGTAACATCAGCTAGGGCTCTGATGTACCAAAGAATTTGGTAACACCAGACATTCAGCTGATGTTACCGTGCTAGCGCTCTACCCGCATTTGGGTAGTAAACCAACAGCCACTACGTAGGTCAAGCCCAGAACGAAACTGGGTCCTCAACCAAAAGTTGGCCCAGACTCAGCTAACCTCCAAGGAGATCAACCTTATCTGTGGGTATAGCCAACTCCCGTAGTACCAACGCGACCTTGGTGAGATCTGACATTAAGGGGTACGGTTTGATTTTGCGTTCTATTTGCAAGGTTTTGTAACCGACACTGTAACTTTGCTTTCGGTTTCATTTACTCAGCAAAATGGCGAAGAGAAAGCAGGTAGATTAATTTCTCCATTTGTTGTTCTGGTTAAATTTGGTTTCGGTTTGACGTTCTATTTGCAAAGAATTCACCACGATAACCACGAAAACCCTGTCATTTTGGTTGCTTACCCGTGGGTAAGGTTTCGGGTATGGTTTTAATGAACCGAAAGAGGCATAAGAGTTCAATTATTGGATTCCACAGCCAAAACACCAATTGGTTCCCCCAACCACATATTCCACATATGGATTTTTGTAGGCAAATGGAATAACTTGATAGCCAACACACCAATACGGTTCCACCAAACACACATTACACAGATTGATTCTAGTAGGCAAATGGAATAGCTGCATAGCCAAAACACCAATCGGTTCCCCCAAACGCACATTCCACAGATTGATTTTTGTAGGCAAATGGAATAGCTGGATAGCCAAAACACCAATTGGTTCCCACAAACGCACATTCCACAGATTGATTTTTGTAGGCAAATGGAATAACTTGATAGCCAAAGAACCAATACGGTTCCACCAAACACACAATACACAGATTGATATTTTTTGGCATTCCGAAATTCACATCAGCCTCGCATTTGTTGGCCTTTAACGAGTATTCATCGCTACTCTCTGTTAAACAAAACACACCGGCACAAACACAAACACACTACTGCAAAAACTCAACGAACAAAAGCAAACAAACCGAGAGCAAGCCTAACGAAAATGAAATTGGAATGTGTAACCGGTGCCCCGGCTACAGGGCATTGAACAAGTTTTACATACATATTATGTACAAGACAAAAAAAATTTCACCCACAACAAGATGTGTAGAAAAATATTACAAATTAATGGTATGCATGGTTCGCATTAGCGAATCAATAAAAAGTGCAACTGTTTCACCGGTGCTCCTTACATCTCTCTCACCTGTTGTTTGTGACGTTGTCAGCAGTGTAATTAATCCATTTTGACATAAATGCAACAGCAATCCAATTAGTAATGTTACTAATCCATTCTGATTGAACAACAAAGACGACATCGCCATGTAAACAATTTTAGTTGTTGTTGTTGGATGTTAGTTGGAAGCGGTGTTGTTTTTATTATCATCTGGATACATTTATCAGCGGAGAGGTGTGTAATGCAATTAATTGGCATACAATTTTATGTGCTCGCTTTTTAGTATACATGCACAACAAACGAAAAGCCGGCGAACACACACACAAATTACACCCCCCGCCTCCCGCACTTTTCATAAAAACGGATTTTATATTCAAGCTTTTCTCAACTGCACATCACAAGAAATTAAATTACAAAGCCGACAAGAAACACTAAAGACACAGATACAGTTTGGTATATATTATATAAATATTTGTGTTAATTCATGTTGAAGTATAATTCGTAATGCAAGGAATTCCACCACCCACTAACAACAGCTGATAGTGGAAAAATCCCACCCCACTGCGCACAGGGGAAATTCACTGTGAATATAAAGCTTGACCGTCTTTACTCTTTGCTGATAAATCGATTCTGATAGTTTTGTATACCACTGCAGCAAACGAGAGGGGAAATAATTTTATTGACTTATGTCAAAACCAGCGATGATGATGACACTTGCTGGGTCACTCGGGTACGTACACGAACGACCGAATCAGAAAAACAAAAGCTGCCGCTCGTTCGCTCACTCAGGAAAAACTCATACGATTCCACGATCACTTTTTTTTTCATTGATAATTTCGATTTCGATAGTGATAAGTTTAATGGAATGGAACACTTTTATGAATTAATTTTTGCATTACAATTCGCACACTGAAAAAAAAAACGACGTTTAATCAGCAATTGCCAATTTGTATCTAAATGGTTTTGCTGTCAATAAAAGCACATAAACCGAAACTAATGGAGGAACAACCATAATTCGCTTCTGCGTTGGAGAATTTTGTTTATTTTTTTTTTATTTATCTTTTTCGGGGTAATTCTACCAATTTTTTTTCTTTATCTTGCTCCATACTTTAGTTTGCTTTTCCGTTCGGCTCATTCTGCACAGCACAACGAAACAGAAGAACGAAGTGACTGAGCGGGTACGTACGCGTACGCACACTCAAATTCAAAAATCGCGACGTAATTTCAATTTCTTTCGCACACGGATTACCGACATCATTTTTTTTGGTGGTTTTCTTGCTTTTTTACTGCGTCGTCGCCGTACCACGACGTGCCGTTCATTTATCTTTGCCAACAAACTGCCTGCCCACTACAGCTGCATCTTATTTATTTTTTCTTTTGGGTAATTTCTTCCTTCCGTTTGTTTTATTGTAATGCTATTCAATTTTTCCCGAAAATTTACTACAACTCATTAATTGTATTAGCCGCGCGTTTATTTCGCCGGAAAGTATCTTTTGCTTGTTATTTATTTATTATTTTCCTTCACTTCCTTTTTGCCATAAACAAATTTTGCCGGTTCAATAGCCGTATCAGCAAAAGGACCATATATATAACTTTGTCCTTATATATCCATCATAAATTTCTCCAATTTTGATCACACAATGGAATTCCTTCATTTAACTGCACAAAGAAATTAAAGTTTTTTTTCAATTATTCGGACGAATTTAGAAAACCAAAAAAACACTCTTTTAATCGGACACTTAGCAGTTTAGCACCATGTACGCCATTTAACAACTGAACAGTGAATACTGAAAACTGAATTCGAATTGAATATGAATATATGTAGTGACTGATATACTAAATGGCAAAGCAAAAGCGGCATAAAAATTCCCATTTATCCAGAGACCAACTTCCAATTTCGCTCGTTTGTTTTGACGAAGAGATGCCGGCCTCTCGCCAATGTATCTCAATATATTATCCAATATCCACTGCACGACGGCACCATCAACGTAACATAACCGCACGCACACATCGACATCACACAGCCAACGCAAGCGCAAGCATGCAAACAAACTTCAAACTTCTTTGAAAAGTTTGTTTTTGCAGAGCGGATGCGCCGAGTCGCTCATTAAGAGATAAGAAGCAAAAGAATTGAAAGAGAGCAATACAAACAGGATTTTTGGAAAATATTTTAAGAGAATACGTTTGAGAATAAATATTACTCTTAAGTTATGTAGAGCTTTTTGGAACGATTTCTTGTATTTCAACCAACGAAGAGAATTTTTTATTCTTTGCGGATAAAAGCTACATATTATGCACAGGGTTGCCATTATTGTCCAAATCTAGTCATTTTTAGAAAATAAATTAAAATATTGTTACGAAATTTAGGCTTTCGAGTTCGTATAGGATTTTGCAAATAAAACGCAACACAAGTTTATTAATTTACAAATAACAACTTTATTAAACAAACAGTAAAAATAATTCAAGTTCACAATTTATATTGGTGATAACTTTAAATGTACACAAAAACACTTATTACAACTAGTGATGAGCGAAATTGGTCTTGGGTTTTTTTTGGTTATACATATGTTTTTTATGCCAGGCACGTCATATAAGACAAAACATAAAACAAAAAAAGACGTCAACGAAGGCGTATATGACATGGCACCGGTTA
This sequence comes from Nephrocerus scutellatus, assembly GCA_947095585.1. Lineage (NCBI taxonomy): Eukaryota > Metazoa > Arthropoda > Insecta > Diptera > Pipunculidae > Nephrocerus > Nephrocerus scutellatus. The sequence continues at coordinate 100,421,775 of OX352761.1, forward strand.
CAAATAGAAATGTTGAAATTGGCGGAGTTTTTTTTTTGAAAGAATAAGTCAGACTTTCTTGATGAAATTTTATTCCAATTAACCGCTAAACATAAATGTTGGTCGTTTTGTGTTTATATACTAAGTGATGAGAGTAAAGTAAAGGACAGACTATAGGACAGGACTTTGTGAACATTATCACAGCTAAATACAGGTAAGAAATATAAGCATTAATGTAGAAGTTAAGACTTTGGAAAAGTCAGTAGCATACAGGGTGTCCCATAATTCGTGCACAATAATTTGGGAAATGATTCTTGAGTATATTCTAAGAAAAAAATCGTTCTACATTATGGGTCTATATCCCATGTTGACATTACTTATCGAGGAGCTTACTTTGATGTACCCTGACCCATGTTAACGAAAACTGCTTTGTTAGTAGTTATGGTAGAAACTTTGCTTAGGACTTTCTTTTTATAACAAATACTAGCTTTTGTAACTGCGTTTAAATAAAGTTGATATCTTTCTGGAGTCTTCAGATATCCAACTTCAATGCCTGTTCCAGTTTTCTTGGCCGTGCTAATTTTTGACTTCGAGGTTAATTTTCTCCAGAAAATGCGTAATAAACATAGCGTTATAACAGGTACTCTTTGTAGCCATGCTAGAGCCCGTTTTTGGGGTGGTAGTTTGAAGGGGCCGATTAACATGTTTTCAATTACACCAGCCCAGACATTGACTCTGAATTTGTATTAAAATGATGGCTGTCTCCTTCTGTGTGGATGGATGAGGAGATGACCGATTTTATAGTTTTCGTGGTCGCTGAGGTGAAAAGTGATGGAAAAGTACCTCTATGGCGTGGAGTTTGAGGCGGGAGGGGGATACTAGTGTCAAAGTGCAACACCGACACACCAGGTACTCAGCTAGTATTAAACAAAACCATCTTTGAATGTGACATTTTTCTTCCCAGATCTTTTTTAAATTAAAAATAATGTTTCGCAACTTCATTTAAAATTTCTTGTTCGAATTAAAACAAAAACCATTTTGTTTAAATTTTCTACTAAATAGATGAACCCATTTATATGTTCACGCCATTACAAAATCTCCTGTTTTCTGCAATTTTTTGTGGAAAATTATGTTGGGGGGGGGGGAGCCACTGTAAATCCAATAAGAAATTATTAGCGTGTATCATTATAGGGTTAAAATTAAAAACTACAGCATAATTTCTAAGTCTGATTCTCAAAACATAAATACTAATGAAATGAGCGACATGCACAGTTGTTAACTATAAAGATTTTTTAAATTCTCTATATTAACTTCACTTGCCCGTGGCACGGATGTCGGTCGTCGGTCGCCGTGGAATCTTGCGATCAATTTTTAACCCACTTCCCAAGGTCCGATTTTATTGAAATTTTGCACACATGCGTATTTCCGGAGACAACACATTCTATTAATGTTAATTTGATTAATTTGAGGCCCCTCGGGCCCCGGGGTTCCCATACAAATATTTTACAAAATTTTACTCGATTTTTTTCAAATTTTATACACATGTGTATCTCTGATAGACAACAATTTTTGTAAAAATTTTGGAGACCCCGGGCCCCGGGTTCGTGGGACCCCATAATTTTTTTTTTAAAAAATAACCCGAATTTCTTCAAATTTTATATACGCATATATCTTCGATAGACAACACTTTTTTGTAAAAATTTTGGAGACCCCGGGCCCCAGGGTCATAGGACCCCAAATTTTTTTTAAAAATATTATGGCCTGCAAGAATTTTATCAGCAAGACCAAGACTCAGGCTGCAAGACCAAGACCAAGACTAATGAACCGAGATGAAGACCGAGATGAAATGGTCTTGGTCTTGCGTTTGCTCATCACTAATTTTATCACAAGATCTATTGCAATAGTTTTATTAATCATATTACCAACAATCTTCATCACAAGATTAAAGAATTAGTGTGGAAATGCGCATGGCTACTGAGCAGGAGGTTCGTGGTTCGAATCCCAGCAACACCAAAAGTATTTTTCACGGTGTCCCACCTCTCGCGAATGGGTGACAAACGTTCCGAGAGTAATAACCTTGTCACGGAAAGCTTCTCAATTCGCCGTTCGGAGCCGGCCTTAAACTGTAGGTCCCTTCCATTTGTGTCCAAAAATATAAATGCGCTACACAAGTGGTCGCGAGAAGCTAGGCCTTAGACCGCAGTGGTATGTCGCGCCGAATATTATATTATTACTCAAAGCCAACAAAGACTACTTTAGTCTGTCAAGACTCTTTAAATCCCATCCAAGCTGCTGGTGTATAAGACAATGCTCATACCAGTACTTACATATGGATCCAAGACTTGGGTGCTTAGCAAAAAGCAGTCTCTTAGCAGAGTTCGAGAGAAAAAAGTTTGAAAAAAAAACAATTAAGGTGGGGGTAATGTTACGAAAAAAGTAGTAAGTAGCTCATATAATAGAATTCAAATCCTAAAATAAATCCCAATGTAAATACTGCATACTAAAAATAAGCGCTCTTATGTAGCATTCTTTTAGGCTGTGAGACTTCAAGTTTTAAATACTTCTTCAAATTCCTTCTCCCTGATTACAGTAGAACAGACTGTAATACAAAATAAGCGAGCTACTCTCAGGAAATTTCACATTCCAGTCGACCACTACAACACCCCACGTACTCTACTTCCCTCCGAAGTCGAATCAGATATACACAGATCAAAACCGTCCAAACTCACTGGACCGGATGGAATCGCAACGATTATGCTCAAACATCTAGGCTCAAAAGGTATCACTTACCTCACACAAATTTTCGACCTTTCACTTCAAACATCCCTGAACTCCCGGACCCTTGGAAAGTGGGTAGAACTATTCCCCTACTCAAGTCAGGTAAACAGGCAGATCAAGAATCCTTGTATCGTCCAATTTCTCTCCTGTCTCTAATTACGAAAATACTCGAAGCACTACTACCTCCTCAGCTTTACTCCAAACTACAGTTAGCCGAACATCAACACGGCTTCCGCAAGCAGCGAAGCCAACAACGGCCATTTCGGAGATCACAACACTCAATTCGCAAGGCCTTAACCAACAGCATCCCTGTGATCGCAATATCCTTCTCGCACTGGACCTATCTAAGGCATTCGACACCGTTGACCCAGGCATCTTTCTCCAAAACATCCTAGATTCACACCTCTCCAACACCACGAAACGATGACTTGCCAACTTCCTTAATGCCAGGAATTCCTACGTCGAATTCCAAAACAACAAATCGCCATACAAGAAAGTTAAGCAAGGGGTACCCCAATGAGGGGTGCTCTCCCCGACCATCTTCAATCACCACACGGCGAAACTCCCCGCACCGCAACCAAGAGACGAATTGGCATACTACGCAACGATATCCCATCTATCTGCGGAAACATAAACGCCTACCTTGATGTGCTAGAAGATTTCTTTACTAACCGAAGTCTCAGTCCGCTACACTTTTCTACAGCTCGACATCTTGATACACGACAGGACAATCCCTACAGTCAATCATACAAAGATCTTGGGAATCTGGGATTTGACAATCTGTTGACATTTTCCACTCATTGCAACGTAAACACCACAACCCAAAGTTTGGACCAATACGAATCTACATAGTTGCTACAAAGAACTTTTATTTGCTATTTGCCTCGCTGGCCTTAAGCCTATAGTTAATTTAAGTACACTGTGAATATTAATAAGTATATTAGTAATGCGGATGAGGGTATTATGATTGGAGGGTTTCTACTTACTCTGATTTCAGACCTGGAGGTGCTACAACGGCTGCAACGTATGACAATCAGTTACAATTGTTAACAAATTAGATGAGAAACAGCCAATTATATTTTATATATTTCTTTATTCCTTTATTTGTTAATGAAAATATATTTTTTTAAAATACAATTTTCAAATAAATGTTTTCGAATGAGATGAGATGGTCGAATGTCAAAAGTCTAAACCTAAAGCTCAACTTCTAAAATTCACACATGTTAGCCATCCGCATTAGCTCTTTCCTCCATTAATCGGAATCAGACTTATTTGGAGTTTTTGTCTCCTTTTTGGATTTCTTTCGTTTCTTCTTCTTGTCCTTGGATTTTTCGTCATTCTTGCCGGTTGCGGTGGTGGTTACAGCGGCTGCGGTGGCAACAATTGCCGTAAGTTTCTTTAGTTTCTCGTGTTCTTCGAGTTTTTGCAGTGTCTCTTGTTTCAGTCGCTCAAGCTCTTCGAGCTCACGAGCAGTCTTTTGCTTTTCCTCATCCTCTATTCGTTGTTTCTCAGCGCGTCGTTCCTCTTCCTTGGCGATTTCCTTGCGCATATGATCTTTAAACATTTGCAAAGCTTCGGCGCGCTTAAGCATTTTCTCACGAGCTAACTTTTCTTTGTCAGTTTCGCCACTCGAATGGGCGGATGTTACGGCCGTAGTAGCTAGTGGAGCTGTTACCCCCGCTGCTGGCGGCGGTTCTGCTGATGGCGCTGCGGTTCTATCACGGGATTTTCGGTCATTCGATTTGGAGCGCCTTCTCTCGTCTTGCGAACTGTTGGACGACTGTTGTCGCTTTTGGCGTGTGGCTGGTGTACGTGACTTGGATTTTGTTCGCCGATCGTAGCTGCGATCACGTGAATCGTCATCACGCCGACGACGATCACGAGGACTATTCGAACGTGATCTGTTGTTGCGAGCGCGATCACGAGAACGGCGTCGATCGATTGGTGAACGACGGCGATGATCTCCGCCACCTCTCATCCTTGGCGATTGACGGCGATTCCTGAAACGATCAAATGATCGGGATCTTTGCCTTTGGCGACGATCCATGAAATTGTTGTAGTTGTTACCACCACCACCACCACGTCGTCCACGGAAATTGCGACGTTGTGGAGATCGAAAACCTTGCCGATTGCGATTTGGAAAACGGTTTTGACGATCGCCGCCTCGATCCCTGGAGAATGATCTGCGTCGGCGGTAGTCGGGAGAGCGATCACGCGATCGCGATCGCGATCTAGATCGTGAACGATTTCGACTTTCTCGTTCGCCAACAAGTTGACGTTTTTGATTGTCTTTGCCTTTGTCTCGATCATTTTCTTCGACATCGGAACTTTGATGGTGATGCTGTCTTCCAGATGGTTTTTCCTTTTCTTCTCCTCCTCCTCCTCCTCCTCCACCTTTCTTGTCCTTTGCCTTGTTATTGTTGTTGCTGTTGTGGGGTTTATCGTCGCCTTTGTCATCCTTGCCTTTGGTTGTTTTTGATATGGGTTTCTTTGTATTTGCGTCATCTGCCTCAGCAGGTGGCTTCTTTTGCTTCTCCCTTTCCTTCTCCCGATTACCACGATTTCGACCGCGATCCTTTTCCTTATCTTTGTCATTCTCATTGTCACTGTTCGGTTGATCCTCATAGTCGAGAGCATTCATATCAACGGATTTCTTACGGCCGCTATCCTTTCGGGAAGACGACGACACATTTTCACGATCTTTGCCGTCGTCGTCGTCGTCACCATTCTCATCACCGCCGTCATCACGTACTTTCCCACCCTTTCCCCTATCAGAATCATTGCGTTTTCTCTGCGGAGATTGTGAGAGCTTCTTATCAGCCCCAGGATCGCCATAGGAACTAGCATTAGACAACTCGTAGAAAGACTTCTTGGAATCTTTAGACATTTCTTCGTGCCGTTTTTTACGTTCGATTTCCCGTCGTTTAATTTCTTCGTCACGCATTTGTTTCTCCTCTTCCAGTTTTTCAAGATCCGATAACTTGATTGTTCGCTTCTGTGCCTGCTTCCAATGCGGAGGTGTAACACTTCGCGATCGGCTGCGTGATCGCGATGGTGTCCGATAGCGCTGAAAAGACACAACTTTTAGCCTTAATCATCCAATATCTTCCTTCTGACTTACAAATACTCCACGACCTTTAATGACACGTCCACTGCGTGAGAGTGGTACGCGTTTCTTAGACCAGCCAAAAGGGTTGCGATTGTTGTTTCTATTTCCACTTCGACCTCGATCATACGAATCATCACGGTAGCGATGTTTCTTTTCGGCAGATCTGGATGGACTTTCACGCGAACGATCACGTTTTTCTGCACTTCGCATAAGGAATCGATTAGAAACCTTTTTAAATGGATAGGATGTACGACTTATTATATAAAATTATAACTTATATAACAAACAAAACCCCTCCTACCTCAGGAATCTCATCGGGGTCAATTTTTGTCACCGTCACTAGGGGATGCAGTTCACCTTCTTCTAGGGCTTCCAACTTAATATTCTTCAAATCGTTCATTTTCTCGTCATCATCACTACTAGATCTTGGAAGGGGAAAATATTTTACAAATAATAACTGATGAGAGTGATCAGAAAAGTTACAATCAACCATACCCTTCTTCACCCTCTTCATAAGAGTCAGTTTCCTTAGAGCGCTTCTTGTCCTTCTTTTTTTTCTTCTCCTTGCGTTTGTTCTTTTTGCCCGAATCCGATTCAGTAGCAGAATTATCACCTTCTGAAGATGTAGATCGTTTCTTTTTCTTCTTATCCTTTTTAACTGCTATAGAATATCAAATTTATTGAAATAATTGCTAAAAATGATTTCTGATGTCGTCTCAAGTCTACCTTTAATTACCCGCACCAATTCTCCGCAATTTAAAATGACTGCATCCTCCAGAGGACGAGAATTCCTATCGACTGGCAATTGTTCCAATTGGCGAATTAAATCTTGTCCCGTGACAACATGTCCGAAAACAACATGAATGCTGTTGTTAGGAAAGACAATATTGTTGCAAATGAATTTGTTTGAAAATTTGAATGCAGTCTCGATATTACTTACTTGTCCAAATGCGGAGCAGGCTGTGTAGTACTATAATGAGAAACAGAGAGAGAAAAAATGGTTTGTTTCTTTACATTGAATAGAATAACAAATTTGTTTTTAATTTTTGACTCGGATGGAATTTCTTTTGCTGTCAATCGTGTGCTGCAGTTAACCAAGCATCCGCCCGCCACAAAGTTACAGAATGCAGCACAAGAAGAACAAAACATCTATGCAGCAGATTGTAGCACTTGTGCACAAGCGAATATTCCTAGTTTTTGCTCTGAATGAAGAATTCAGACCGACCGACCGCCCCTTTCTGTCCAGAGATGTTTTGGGATCTTGTTTCATTTAAAGAAAAACAGGAGCAGCAGCATCACCACCACCGCAATGGTTGCTTATTTTGTGAACCAATACAGTAGCATGTAGTAGGAATGAAGTTGCATACAACACTTTTGCCTGTCTGTCTGTTATAGAATTTTTTTCTAGTTCTCTAGATTAACAATAAATTAACAACAATAATTACAATAACATTATAAGAATTCATTAAGGAACAAAACAGATTAAATTTGATTAACAGCTGCAAAAGGAAGAAATTGATTGTCACAAGCTTGGAATTATAGCCAAAATAACTTTAAACGAAGCAATTTCCGGCACGGACTTACATGAAAAACTGTGACCCATTGGTGTTTTTGCCACGATTTGCCATCGACAGCAAGAAGGGTCGGTCGTGTTTAACAGTGAAATTCTCATCTGAAATGGAGAAAAATGGTTGCATTACTGAATATTAAAATTTAAGTAATAATTATGCATGAAAAACTAAGTGGGGATGAAGGGCGGTAGGTTAGGTTGTGGTGGAAGCTAAATGCTTAGTTAGACCAGCAGCGTTCCTTTGTGTTACCACAGGATTTTGATTTTGTTTTGGATCCATTCAGAGCTTGTAAGGAACGATTCTTCGTATGAATAACTCCGCCACATACCATACGACTAAAATACAAACAGAGCCTAAATAGGCAAAAATACAACAACAACAACAACAACAACAACAACAACAACAACAACAACAACAACAAGAACAACAACAACAACGAAAAATACAAAATAAACTTTAAACAAATAGTTTCCAGTATAGGTTTGTTCTATTTCCGACATAATTCCCAGACGGCTGAACGAAATAAATAATGAACTGGAGCGCAAAATACAAACAAAAGGGTGCTAGTTTTACCAATGCATTTTGCATAAAAGGTTTATTGAGTACAACCGCTCAAATAAACTTCAGTTTGGCGAGTCCCGCCGAGGTCTTTAATAAATAAATGACGAGTCAATAGACTCGCTGTCATTGCCACGGGCACAGCCTTCTGTTTCTTTCTGAGTCAAACTGCCAAATTTTGAGAGCTCTACCCTAGACTCTAATATCTACTGGTCAACTGCTCCAACGCACTAAAGAACAAGAAGTCGGTAGCACTAGATGGTATACCCGCAGAGCGTCTGCGAGCCGCTCTAACGACATCAGCAGAGCTTTTATATCCTCTTGGAGAGACCGAAAGTTTCCCCGAAGAGTGGAAAAAAGGATTGTCAAGTTCCCTAAAAAAGGTAGTGTTATAGAGTGCGAAAAGTGGAGAGGCATTTGCGTTCTAACTGCAGTTGCAAAAGTTATGCCAAAGTAGTACTTGAGCGAATTAAGGTACATCTGAAAAATACACTTTATGCCAAACAAGCGATTTCCGCACTGGATCCTACTGTGTCGCCCATATCAATACCCTGCGAATCATTATTGAACAGTGCGTTGAATTCCGGTAACCACCACAACTGCTGTTCATCTATTTTGAGAAGTGTCAACAACAACAAGTGTATAACCGATAAACTAATAGCTGTTATTAAAGCAACCTATGATGTCTCTATATGTCATGTGCTGCATAGAGGAATTCGAGATCCTAAGTGGGGTACGACAAGGTTGCATTCTATCGCCGATACTTTTTTTGTTGGAGATTAGCGATGTGCTTCGCGCAGCTTTATCTACTGGAAACGGAGGAATTCGTTGGACTCTTACATCTCAACTCAAATATCTGGACTACGCTGACGACGTTTGTTTACTCTCACACAGGGTTATGGAGCTGCACCAAATGACAACAAATGTGGACAAGGAGGCAAATGTTGTGGGTTTTATGAATAATACTGCCAAACCAAAATCATCAACCTCGACACTAACTCAGTAACTCAAGTCAACATTGCAGGATAACCGGTAGAGAAAAAATAGAGAGTTTACAATGTCTTGGGAGTATTATCTCGACCAAAGGTGGAACTGAACAGGACATTGTCAACTGTATCGGCAAAACAAAATCAGTGTTTGGAAGCAATGGTGAAGCAATGTGATCAGCATAAACAACAAGCTACAACTGTTCCATTCAGATGTTGAATCTGTGCTGTTATATGGGTGCAGCACTTGGAGGGTGACCGCTACTATCACAAAAAAAAATACAAACGTTCGTAAATAAGTGCCTACGGAACATCTTAAGGGGTTTCTGGCCTAACCGTATCTCTAACGATTATCTTTACCAGAGAACGGGTCAGGCATAACCATCCAACGACGGAAGTGGTAGTGGATTATGGAATGGAATCCGTTATCTCAAGATGGTAGAAGAACGGACCGTCCGAGAAATACATGACGCCGAACAGTTGAGAGGAGGCACGACAATTGGGGAAGAGTTGGAGAGAGCTGAAGTTCATTGCATCTCTACTACCTCTACTACCTAGTACCCACAAGGGGATATAGGACATAAGTAAGTAAGTAACTCTCCAACTGACCGTTCCGTTCCACCTGATTTTCGATCGCCAGACTGAGCATTTCGCTTAAATACCGTTCTCAGCTGACCATCTAGCTCCGTTCCACCTGATATTCGATCGTCAGACTGAGCAACGGACTTAAATATCGTTCTCAGCTGACCATCTAGCTCCGTTCCACCTGATATTCGATCGTCAGACTGAGCAACGGGCTTAAACACCGTTCTGGGCTGACCATCTAGCCCCTTAGTTTAGTTGCATTTATAATAGATCTCTTTTTTAAGCTATTATTAAGTACTTACTATAAGTCATACATACCGACGTTGTAGAGAAAAAAAAACAGAAATAAAGGGAAAAAAACCAAATATTCTTTAACCAGAAACAACACACTCATAAATTTGTAACACACCGGCACGAATATGAACCCTGAGAATTCCGACGAGCGTAACCCCAGCGAAACACGTTACAAGCTCTTGATGAATCGAAGTATGTCTCGCACTTTGCCGTTTTTGAGATCCGAGAGGTTATTCACTAATTGCTTACCAAGTGTTTGTGCCTTCTGTGCACTTGTTCCGGAAATGAACGAAGAAGATCTTCTATTTTCTCTCTTCCCCCTCGTCCATGCAACTTCTGCAGTAATCATTATATTCGACAATTATCCTTCTCGCGTGTTTCCCTAGAAGGCAGTGTTCTGTCATTATCCCTACAACCTTTAATAACTCACTTCTTTGCAGGAAGATGAGCGCAGTTGAGCGCTTAAGTACAGCTTTGACCAAACCGTTCTTGATACACTAAAGAACCCACGGCGCCAAATGTGTTAGAGTAATCTTGGATATTAAGCCTAGCTAAAAGGCTAACAGAGAGAACAGAGCTAAAAAAGCGTGCGTGGGCCTCTATTCCAGCAGTAAAACCATTGGCAGGAAATGGGGTCTTCAATCAAGAATGGCTCTCTGGCTGTACAGAGGTATTGTACGGCCAATTCTTAGATACGGATCGCTAGTCTAGTGGCCAGAGATGAAGAGGAAGAATAATCCCACCAAACTCAGCAGATTACAGCGATCAGCAGCAGTCGGCATCAAGGAAGCTCTACGGTGATCTATTCCTCCCTACGTAATTATCTTGGTACGACTCAGAGAATCTGTCGCTACTGTTGCTACTAGACCATACGAGCACTGTACTATATTGCAGACATACCATACCTGAAGGTATTATACCATCATCTACTGACTACTGCATCCCTAAACTTAGCTTCAACTCATCATTCGGCGTCGAGCTTCCTACCAGGGGAAACTGAAATGATGGGGCAGTAAAGAGGCAATTTAACGCAACAATATTCACTAACGGAACCAAGATAAAGGACGCAGTCGGTACAGTTTTTTTCTCGGATGATCGAAATCTGTCAAGGTGATAGAAGCTACCGGATTCAGCTAATATCTTTCAGTGAGAGCTCCTGGCAATTAGGGGGGCTCAGTAACACCCAAATCGGAAGGATTGGCATATGTGTTGATAGTCAATCTACCATAAGGGTGATTCATGCGACCACCATAAACTCGAAACTCGTACAACATTGCCAATTATTCTTGGCAAGTGAGCACAACAAGCTTCTCGCCTAACAATTCCTACTGGCATGCCACAAACCCGATTACCCGAACCGTGATCTGCTCACCCTCAACACACCACCCAGGCATATCTGAACTGATGTTCGTATGTTCCGCGAAGAAACAAACCAATTTATCGCACATACACCTCAGGATCCAGTAAACTATAAAGCAGCCCTAAACGCGATTCATCGAACTTTAGTCAGAACCGCACTACATGGTCGCCAAATAATATCGTTCTGAGCGGTCGCCCCACTCCTTTACATCAAAGCGAGGAAAACCTCGCCAGACAAACCAAAACAACTCTGGCACAACTGAGAGCAGGATGGAGCTCTTATCTGAACAACTACATACACCGTTTACGTGACAGCATCATCGATCAATGCCTGGACTGTTGTGCTTCACCACATAACACCGCTCACCTATACAGCTGGCCGTCCCATCCGACGCCACTCACACCGCTATCCCTATGGACACAGCCTGTCCATATATCTGGTAATAGGATCGACCAGGTGCAGCAACTTGGACGCAAGGAGAAGAACTAAAAAAGCAGCTTTCGAAATGTGGATGCATAGATGAATACTACGGATCCACTGAATGGTTAGAATAAAAAATGAGGAAGTACTCAGATGAGTAAGACCTGTAGAGATTCATCGCAGAGGCGAGAAGACGTAACCCCAGGCTCATTATCGGCTGAAAATGCAAATGAGTTAGATATTACTCTTGTCACCGACTCTTTCATCCAAATAATTCTAGACTGAAAGGTATCGGCTAAACATTCCTTCTCCGATCACCGGTACATACAATTCAGTTTGTATGACATACCTCCTCGCCAATCACCTCATAGAAATCATAGAAAGACTGACTGGCTCAAATACCGAGTAACGTACAGTATTTGAACGTACACTCTGATATAACAATTCCCCTTCTTAGCACTAATGAACTTGATAACAAGGTCAAGTTACTTACCTGTGTTTTCAATAAAGCGGTTTCTGCCTCCTGCCCTCTCATTTGTCCAAGAGGCAAGAAGAGACCACATTGGTGGACCTTGGAGTTAGGGCATTTCAGGAAGCTATTCAACGTCGCCAAGGCTACTAGATTATAAACTGACTGACTCTATAAAAGAGAATTAAGGACAGCCAAGCGCTCTTCTCTCGTGGATATGGCGAAGCAGTTCAATATCCACCTGTGTTGGGTGTCGGGGCACAAAGACATTCCGGGTAACAGTATGGTTAACGAACTCGCCAAGCAAGGAACTACACTACCCTTTTTACCTGAATATGGTTCCATAAGCATACCAATCGCTACATACAAACTCTTGCTTAAGCGGGATGCTAATGTAAAAACTAACTGTAGGTGGTCATACAGTACAACTTGCCCTTGTAGATCTTGCCCAAGCTGGACTCATATGCAGGCATGCAGCAAGACTTGGAGTCTTCTCGAATGACTTCTGCAGAAGCTACCTGGATGAGGAAGAGGAGGAGACCATCGTCCATCTTCTCCGTACTTGTCCAGACCTCTCCCAAAAACGTGAACTCCATATGGGAGCTTTATTCTACAACGACACTAATGATCTCATCAACATTGAAATTGGTTGGCTCCTACGCTTCATACGAAGCTCTAATTGGTGAAAGGAATTTTTCCTGATCCGTGTGGTATCACAATGGAACATTACTGGTCTAAGTGTGTCGGTTTCACTGACAACCACCTTAACCTAACCAGATGAGTAAGACAGGAGATAATAAATAAACTGGAATATTTAGTTCACATACTCAGAAACAGCAAATACCAACTACTCCATATCATCTTGCAAGGAAAGATAGAAGGAAGGAGGACAAGAGGAGGACGAAAAAAAACATGTACAGCAAATCTGTGATAATGGCTCGTTCTCTCAACATCGGAGTTACTACTAGGAGTTACGAATAAACAAACGTTAAAAATAACGATTTCCAACCTCCGAAACGGAGAGGAACCTTAAGAAGAAGAATGAAATGCGACGAAAGTTAAGTAAATAAATACGAAGTAGTTGTAATCAAGCCATATGGAAAAACAAATAAATAAATAAATGTAACTTGAGAGCAGCAAATATCAAAAGTATTTAGGTATTTAGTATTTTGTAAATAAACATCATAATGATATGAAAAGCTGTGCTGAGAAAGAATAATCCATATTGATGTTAGTGCTTTTCTTGATCGACCCAATTTTGAGCTGAACATTTACAGAGTCGGTAAGTTATTTAGAACAAATATGACTTAGGTTGCATTTGCAGCTTACATAGCTCCTAAAATGGAAACTTAGAAATTTCTAATATGTACATTAAATCTGTTTCAGCCGGTCAGTTCAGCATTTCAGTTTAATTGGAAAGCGCAACAAGGCGTCATATCAATCCCATTCAAAAAGGATAAAAATTTCGCTATAGAGAAAACATTTTTAGCTGCCACCATAAGTACTTACCCTCAAATGTGCCGCCATATATGGACTCGCCGCCAGTTCCATTTCCTGCGGAAAAGTCCCCCGATTGCACCATAAAATCTTTAACCACTCGATGGAAAATAACATTTTTAAAATGAAGCGGTTTGCCTGTTACGATACCGTCGCCCTTTTCACCAGTGCACAACGAACGAAAATTGTCCACTGTTTTGGGAGCAACATCACTGAACAACTCAAAGACAACGCGTCCAGCCGGAAGTCCACCCAAACTAATATCGAAAAAACACCGAGGACGTGTTGGCGGCGGATCTTCTTGTTTTGTATTCACTGTCATGTTTCTTGAACTATGTTTTGTGTTTTTAATTTTAAAAATTTATTTGCACTCCAATAAATCGATGATATTAAAGTTATTCATAAGCCGCAGATTAAGCATTAAGCTGAGGTAAAAGTATAAAATGTAAGCGAACGCCGTAATCTTGAGAAAATTTTCTATCGCACGCCAGCCAACCTATTAAAAAACTTTTTATTGCGCTTCACTACTTAACATGACTTTTGAACTGACAGTCAAAAGAAGCATGGCGTTGGCTAGCATTATTCCACGAAGATTCAACTTAAAACACATGCATTCATGCGTGTTTCATTTCAATAATTTATTAGAAGTTATAATGCTCAGTTCACACTTAACAAAAGTAAGTAAGTAATACATTTATTTAGTTAAAACAACAATATTTACAATTTCTTTTATAGATATAATGCATATTTTGGCGAATATACGGTATAGCGATTAACCGAATTTTGACCACGCCACGCCCCTACTTTACACAGCTTAAAAATGTTCACGGTACTTGGTGACGGCGCCCCTTTAGGAGGGAGGGGCTTCCAAAGTTTTGAGTTTTTTTTGAAAATTAATTTTTCTCAATGAATTGATGGATGTTAGAGGGTTCATTGGTATCATATAAATGGTAATAAAAATACCTTTTCATCTTATAAAAAATTAGTTTCAATCCAACCCTGCACGACAGAGTTAGAGCCAAAAACAGACTTTCTCATTAAAGTTAAGTAAGCGGCGTGTTTAAAAGTGGAGGGCCAAAATATTGGTATCTAACAAAAGGTGCAAATTAGTTATACACAGCCGTACTCTTGGTTCATTTGGTTTTTCATATAATTGAGGGATTTATCGATAATTTCTTTTGAAAAATGTATTTTTCTGTTTTGATGGATGTCATGGGGTAAATTAGTATCATATGAAAGGTAATAAAAAATTGGGTTCAATCTAACCACCCTCGACAAAGTAAGAGCCAAAAACGGACTTTCTCGTGAAAGTTAAGCAGGGGACGTGTTTTAGAGTGGATGGGTTTAATATTACTATCATATGAAAGGTGAAAATTAGTTCTACACAGTCGTACTATTTTTCTGGGCGTGGCCTAATTTTGACGGAAGATTGATCAAGTTTTATTTGGTTCACGTGGTATTTCATATAATAATGGAGTCATATAACATATAATTGAGTTTTTTCATACATAATTACATGATATACCATGATGCAGCTTTTTAAAAGGAAAAACTCGTATCTAAATAAAATTTAATTGCGCGCAGGGTGCCCATAATTTTCAAAAACGCATTTTTAAATGACAAACTCCTATAAATCCATTGAAAAAAATAAATTAATTGAGCGCACAGTAGTTTGTAGTGTGCCCATAATAGTCAAGTACACCTTTAAAAGGAAAAATTCATTTCTAAACATAAAACAATTGAACGAGGGAAATCACATCATCAGCTATTTTAATGAAATCAATTGTGAAGAGTATAAATTGATCCAGAATACATGATAAATTGGACACGCCCATAAAAATAGTATGGCTGTGTGGGAAAAACTTTCAGCTTTCATATGACATCAACCCGAGGCCCGCCCACATTCAAACACGCCCACTGTTGAACTTTAACGGAAAAATAAGTTTTTTGACTCTAAATATTCTGAGGTAGGGTTGATTGTCCCCATTTTTTTTAAATGGACAGTATTTTTATTAATCTTCATATGATACGTTAATTGTTACCTTCTTCAATCCACAAAAAATTAATTAAAAAAAAAACTTCAAACTTTTAAAGTTCCTACCTCATAAACAAGATGGCGGTTTTCAAGGTCTGCACAATAAGGTCTTTCAGAAGAGGTGTGTCTTAAAGCCCTAACCATTTAATCGATATACCGTAGTTTAGCCTTTACACGTTAAGAATTTTTCATTCAGAATTTTATGTCGGTTTTTTTTTAAACTCTGGCGCCATGGATTTTTTGGCTGTCATTTTGTTCGTTTTCTCTAAAAAAAAAATGGTAGATCGAATTTCCCCTCTAACAGATCTTAATATTTGGGGAGATTTGCCCCTCTTTTCACTAACACCAACCACTGATGTCATTTTGCTTGGCACGTGGCGCAATTTGTCATTCGATTTCTATTCTCTGAGAGCACTAAATTATCCGTGTTTATCCTTTTTTCTTGCAAAAATAAACATATTTTATTGTTATATACTTTGATGAAGCCGTTTTGTGAAATGGAAGAAGAAAACAAAAACAGAAAATTACGTATCAGAATTACGCATTCAACACAACAAAACAATGTAAACAAAAGATACAGCTCTTCGTGTTCGATTGGCCGAGAAAATATTTGAGCTTGAACGCAGAGAAAAAAAACGATATTAGGGAATTTGGGCGTAAGAGGAGATGGATCGGTACTTAAATACATTACAAACATATTTGTTAGGGATAATTTGTATTAATCAAAATAATCTTTACACTACTAGTGTACATATAACTTTATATATACATTAAGCGAGTGATTGGTTGAGCGCAATCAAGAAATCTAACATGAATTTACTTTAATGTTATTCTTGTTATTAGATGATTTTAATGTTCTGCGTGTTTATGTTACAGAACAATGGCCTGCAAGAAGCGAAAGCGATCTCTTTTCATCAACAGGAGGACATATTAAGGAGAATTGAACCCCAAAGAAACTACAATTGTGTCTAAAATTTTGTCATTAACTCTTGTTGTATTCAACATATTTTTATTTATTAAATTTATGTCACTTTTATTATTAATTGATTTTAAAATGTTTTTAAGTTCGAAAGTGAATTAATTTTTTTTAATTTAAATCGGCATATATAATAATTAATTATATTTTGATAAGATTTATATTGTATATTGGTACTAATGTCCTTAATACTATTTACAAAATACTTAGATTGTATACTGGTACTAATATCATTAATACTATTTACAAAATATTTATTGAATATTGAAGCAGTCATTAAATTAATGACAGCCAAGCGCTCTTCTTGGAGAATCTTCTGTGATAAAAAAGAATCTTTTCAGGCGTCTAGGCTAAGAAAAATCTTCGCAACCAATCCAATAATGCCGAGCTGATGAAAAAAGGCAGATGGCTTGTGAACTACTTCACGGGAAGATCCCACTTCACGGGAAGATCCCATGTGTTAAGTAATGTTGGCCTTGATAAGGCAGACACTCGTACAACTATCTCTAACGATCTGATAAATAAGGACAAACTGCTTTGGGTGCTACAGAGCTTCAAACCATACAAATCTGCAGGACCAGATGGCATAATTCCAGCCGAGCTGCAAAGGACTCCGAATATTATTCCTCCTTTGCTGGAAACAATTCTAAAGAGTTGTCTCGATCTGGTCCATATTCCAGTTTTATGGAGAGAAGTAAACGTGGTTTTCATACCCAAAGCAAATACTGGCATGTTTGTCCAAAGGATCTCAGACCAATTAGTCTTTCATCAATCCGGTTAAAGACACTGGAAAGACTGTTCGATATCAACATACTTCAAATACAAAGTTGTTGCGAATCGAAACGACCGATAACCGCGATAACGAACGATGCAACAATAGTCATTTAAAACGTGTAGAAATTTCGCAACTAAGGGAGCCTAATTACTAAGAACAGCAGATCCGAATCAGACGTGACAGCCCGCATAAACAAGGCGCGCTCTGCTTACTACCCACTGTACAAAGTGTGGCGAGCGCATAACATCTCCAGGAGCACCAAGCTAAATATCTTCAACTCCAGTGTTTAATCGGTTCTCTTATATGGTTGCGATACTTGGAAAGTAACAACCACCACCAACAAATGTCTGCGGCGAATCTGTGGCATCTTTTAGCCAAGCACGATCTCAAACTCGAATCTACCGGCTGTCAAACCAGTGATGACAGAGCGCTCAAATTTACACTAATAACAGTTCATTCCATTGTTGTACGCTTGTAAACAATGGCATATTATATGGAAAATATTCCGAAAAAAGTTATCCGCACTGGAATTCAAGCGTAATAGTGTGATTGCTCTTTATTTGGCTGGAAAACCACAGCCGCAGATTGTTAATCAGTTAAAACATCTGCATGTGAATAAAATGTTTGTGTATCGCACCGTAAATCGTTATAACGATACTGGCAGCATTGCAAAACGCCATGGTGGTGGACCGAAACGCACCGTTACATCGCCGGATATCATTCGGAAGGTGAACACCAAATTGGCTCGGAATCCGCGCGTAGCGGCATAAAAATGGCTCGTGGGGCGAACATTTCGCTCGAACGGTTGCAGCACATATTGAAAGATCATCTGGGACTAAAGGCCTTAAAATTCCAAAAAACGCATGGTCTCACCGATGCTCAAAAAAAAGTTAGAGTGGAAAGAGCAAAGGAGTTGTTACGCTTGCACGAACGTGGCGATTTGCCGAATTTGGTTTTCTCCCATGAGCCACCGTTCGTTATTGAGCAACATGTGAACAAGCAAAACGACCGGATTTACTTGCCCGGCTATTCTACTGAAAATTTGGACCAACGGATTGCCACTCAAAACCAAGCACTGCCGATGGTGACGGTTTGTGCCGCCGTAACGGCCGAAAGCCGTTCACCGCTCGTTTTTTTGGCATCAAGATAAATGCTCAAACTTATCGGGATCATGTGTTGGAGGGAGCGTTGAAGCCTTGGAAACAAACACATTTCGGCCGCAGAGCCTGGACATTTCAACAGGACTCGGCGCCGAGTCATAAAGCGCGCGTCATGCGCCAATGGCCATCAAATTCACCGGATGCAAATCCGCTAGATTTCTCGGTTTGGGGTATTTTGAAGAGCAAGGTTTGGACAAAAAAATACCAAAGTGTCGATCATCTCAAGCAAGCGCTTCGCCGGAAACGGGCCAAAATACCGCGGAGCCACTTTCGTGCTGCATGGCCGTTTGAAGGGCATAATCGCGGCTAAGGGTGGCTAAATCGAAAACTGCTAATGCAAAAATTCAAAATTCAAAATCAAAAAATAAAAATTCTGTGGCGTTTTGTTTTGGTAACACTTCGTGTCAATCACCCTGTATTTGCCCTGACAAATAACGAGCCAATCCATATTGAAATTAAGCAAAGGAAATGGCAATGGGTTAGGCACAAAACCTTCTCTATAGAAAGCCCAACTCTACGCATACTAATGCTGTAAACCAAGACCAAACGCATGTGTGTTTGTGGGATGTGAATCAAAACCTTCTCTATAGAAAGCCCAACTGTTCCGATCGTACACTATCACATCTTACGTTTCTCGCTCTTTGCGACTTCTTATTTTTTGTACACTGTATTCACATCCCACAAACACACATGCGTTTGGTCTTGGTTTACAGCATTAGTATGCGTAGAGTTGGGCTTTCTATAGAGAAGGTTTTGTGTGAATACAGTGTACAAAAAATAAGAAGTCGCAAAGAGCGAGAAACGTAAGATGTGGTAGTGGGAAACATAAATATTTTATATGGATTTTGCTCTTTAGTTGATTACTAAATACAAATACGTTTGGTCTCAATCTAAGCATGTATCTGTGTACGATCGGAACAGTTGGGCTTTCTATAGAGAAGGTTTTGGTTAGGCACACCATGCGGAAACCGGACAATGACATTACGTATTTGTATTAGTAATCAACTAAAGAGCAAAATCCATATAAAATATTTCTGTTTCCCACTACACCATCTTACATTTCTCGCTCTTTGCGACTTCTTATTTTTTGTACACTGTATTCACATCCCACAAACACACATGCGTTTGGTCTTGGTTTACAGCATTAGTATGCGTAGAGTTGGGCTTTCTATAGAGAAGGTTTTGCTGTGTACGATCGGAACAGTTGGGCTTTCTATAGAGAAGGTTTTGATTCACATCCCACAAACACACATGCGTTTGGTCTTGGTTTACAGCATTAGTATGCGTAGAGTTGGGCTTTCTATAGAGAAGGTTTTGACTGTATTCACATCCCACAAACACACATGCGTTTGGTCTTGGTTTACAGCATTAGTATGCGTAGAGTTGGGCTTTCTATAGAGAAGGTTTTGACTGTATTCACATCCCACAAACACACATGCGTTTGGTGTTGCTTTACAGCATTAGTATGCGTAGAGTTGGGCTTTCTATAGAGACGGTTTTGTTCACATCCCACAAACACAGACGCGTTTGGGATTGGTTTACAGCATTAGTTTGCGTACAGTTGTGCTTTCTATAGAGAAGGTTTTGCGCAGAACTTCCTTTTCCCCCACCTAATTGTGTGCCTATGTTCCTAAGGCAGAATAGTAGCTTGCGTTGAGAAAATACCGGAGAATCAGCCGATATCTTACAACCAATGAATGAATGAAGAATTTCTCAATTTCGTTTTGGTTTATGCACTTACACTAACGCACACATGTGTGAGAAAAGCCCTAGGCCAATGCGCCTTTGCTACGTTGACCAAGCACAAAGGAGAATGTAGGAATGTGCGATGGAAAATTACCAGTAGCGCTCGTCTGTTATGAGGTTGACCAAATTATGTTCGATCAGAGTCAGTTGGTTTTTCGCTTTTATCGTGCTGGGTGCTTGTGCCCTGTGCCGCACAAGTTTTTTTTTTAGTTGCCAAATTTTTTTCTGCGGAAGGGCAAATGCGGTAAACGCAAAACCCACAGATCGAAAAATCGCGCAATTGGACGATTAATATAACGTCGAAAAGGTGCACCAATCCTCGTGTGCCTATCATTATTTTGTGTGGAATCCCCTTGTGACACCATGATACTATTGGCAATGACAATATACACATAAGTGGGCCAAGTCATACAGATCCAAATTCGAGCTTTAGTGTGCCCTATGGCAAATTGGTCTTTTATTTTGTTATCGCCTCGGAACCGCCTGTGATTTCGAGGCGCATTTAACACAATCGGAGTTCAGAGCGCCCCAAAACAAAGATTTTCCGCCGCTTGACTGAGATCGACCTCCTAACCAAGCGATGTAGAGCTGTTTGGACCGAGATCCATTTCACCGCCAAGCCCCCGTTGTCAGCAACTACAACGACTCGCGATGCTGATTTTCGCCGCCATCAATGTCCACGCCACCCGGTGGTCCGGACCAACGCATTTCCAAGATACAGATGTACCAGTTCCAGCCGGAGTTTTCCTATTGCCCAGGAAAGAAATACACCACTGGTGTAAATTAGCTGTGCAGTTTAAAAAAAAAAAGATTTAAGTGTTCCAACAAAAGGAAAGAAAAGAAAGAAAAAAAAGAGAAAGAGAAGAAAAAAAGATAATTAGTTCCAGGGTCGGCCTTCAAACGAAATTTTTTTTGCATCCCCCCAAAATTTTAATGCTCTTATAATTTTAGTGCTTCGCTCTACACCTTCTTCGGCAGCGCTGACGGAGTCGGATAACAATCGGATACAGGGTAAGTGTGGTTAGTTTGATATATTTAGAGAAAAGTATGCTTACAAAAAAATTTATTTGTTATTAGATATCGGGCAAAATTTACGCGTGGCAAATGGCAACTCTAAGCTTGGCTTCAATCGGGGGTTTCCCCCTTTTTTTTGTTTCTCTCTGGATTTAAGCGTTTAATAATAAGTTGAATAACTTCATCTAAGGGCTTCCTTGTGGCAACCTCCTGTAAATTTCAATTCGAACCAATCAAGAGGGAATGAATCTGTTTTCCGCTTTTAGAGGTTTGAGCTTAATTTATGAAGATTTGTTAAAGCTTTTCGTGTGAGCGAGGGTGTTTACAGTAAATCCCTTGGATTCGGCCACGATCAGATATTCAGTTTTGACGATCACCCTATAGTAAATAGGAATTAAATTGTTCATGCTTTGGTTGTCCCAAGATAATACTTTTTGTGGGAACGTCCTAAACGACTGCCAAGGAGTTAAAGTTTTTTTCGCCGCAATATTGAGGTACTATTTAATTTTCTATTTCTTGTTTTATGATCGGCCCCGTTAACCTTTTGGGCTAGAACCAAAAAATTTAGAAAGAACCATTATCATACCAAAAAATTAGAAAATTTTGGAAAACTGTAAAATGCCGTTTTCCATGCTATTTATGTATGAACTCGGGATATATATACATAGCGGTCATTTTGGTTCAGTAGGGTGTGAGGGACAATCAGACAATGCCCCTTCTTTTATATTTTGGTGGATCTAAACGGCATCTTGGTGGTGGGGGTCGGTGGGTCCCGGGTAACGCCGGGGTTAACAACTAGTATATATATATAACTTTTGATTATGTAGATATTAGACTTACTTTATGCTTATTAGTGAAATTAATTTGTACGAATAAACGACTGTGAACTTAATTGGAAAACATAATAAAATCGCTTGTTTAAGTTTAACTATCTCCCTACAGGCAAGGTACTACCAGGATCGATAGATGGGGGGTTAAACTCCCATAAAGAGGGGTATCCAGGACGGGTGGGTAGAAACGGGAGTAGTTGTCTGGAGGATTGTGGCACCACTTCCCGGTCTGCTCTAATGCAACGGTAGGTTGGACCAAGAGGGCCCGAAGGATGGACCTATCTTGGTGTTATCCCCTTTTCCTGAACTAGTAGATATTCTAATTACGTTGACTAAGCACGCGAATTATTTCTGTGAATGGAGTGAGTCGCGGGTCAACCAAGACCACACCCTGGTAGCCGACGAGCCGAGCAGTGATTCAACGCGTGCGCCCGGTTAGACTGTGTCTCACGGGTCATGGCGATCTAACCTCTCAAAGGTTTTCCCGGTTGTGGACCTGCATCTAACACCATAGAATTGTGGGGTATTTCATTGCGAACCTGACGAAAACGTCGTAGTTTATTACTAGCGAAGTCACTACACAAGGCACGCAGCCTGGTATCATATCAGGTTACCTTAACTGGAGTGTCCTGTGAGTCGGTCACCAACCACAACAATCCGACAATCTACAACCTGGATCGGTCATTACATTCAAGTAGTCCATTACAATACTTCCAGGCGAGATGACGTTACACGCATATTCGCAAACATTTTTATACATTAGAATACAACATTCAAAAATATCTCCGGTCCGCCACTACCTACCCGACTCAAAAAAATGTCAGTCCTTTAGAAGCCTCAACTGAACATATGGTGTGAATTTGGCTTCAATATGTCTTGTGGTTTAGGCGTGATGCTCTTAAGCAAAGATGCACCAATATATCCACTTCAGCGCCACCTATGGAGTCAAAAAAAATAACAGGCCAAACGCCAAACCACATTTTCGTAAATATCGCCACATCAGCGCCACCTAACGGGGCGAAAAAAAATCATAAACTTTTTGGAGTGCCAAACGAAGATATGGTGTGAATATAGCTTCGATTTGACCAGTGGTTTAGGCATGATGACGTCTTTGGGTGTGATGACATCTCGACTCCGCATACTGGGCTCAAAAAAGATATAAACTTACCTGAGCGCACTAAACGAACATATGGTGTGAATATGACTTCGATACGTTCAGTGAAGCACAATCATTTTTATTTGAAAATATATCTTCTTAAAATCTTTATATTATTTATACCATATTCAAATGGCTCATTTATAGACTTTCTATTTTTTTAAATAAAAAATTATATTTATTGATGGGATATTTCGATGTTCTGCAGCATTTTCAAAATTAATAAATTAATATAATAAAAAAAAAATCAACGAAAATATTTTTAACAATAATAAAAGAAATATTTTTGTTGATTTTTACTTTCTTTTACATAGCCATAAAGGAAGTATAGTAATAATAACAATTTTCGAATTTTTGCAGATTTACCCATTACCGTATCTCCTGGGTCAGAAAAAAGAAAAAAAATAAAAAATCTCTGTGTGTCTGTCTGTGTCCACTCTACATTTTAGCCGGATGAACTTATCAGGAGGAGAATTCATATTTATATTATGAGGGTCCAGATGATTTTGACGGAAATCTGACAGCCGGAAGTGACAGTTTATTTAGACCGTTTTTCGAGTTTTTGCACGGAAATCTGTCAGCCGGAAGTGACAGTTTATTTAGACCGTTTTTCGAGTTATTGCAAAGAACTTAAAAAGTAAACCAGTTGGGAGAAAACAGTTAAGTGCAAAAGAAACATAAACAAAAAACAAAAAAAAAATAAATAAAAAAAAATTTAAAAAAAATTAAAACAAAAAAAAACAAATTTGAAAAAAAAATGTGATATACATTTACTGAAGATTCCGGTTCCGTCCGTAAAAGAAAGTCGTGTTGTGCCCGCACCTTCAATTTTTGTATTATATTAATCATTGAAAATATAAAAAATTTCAAAAGTTCAAATTTTTTGAAAATAATATTCTCTATATTAAATTTGGAAAAATTTTCGACATGGAAGTACTTGTACCACTTGTATCGTCATACCTTAAAGCCTAAACGATTGTGTAGAGGTTGCAAGCGTTAACGTATAAAAACGACGGTATGAGACTTTATTTGAAAAAATTCTGTGATTGTCCACTCTTGTTCTGTAAAAGAGAGAATCAAACAAATTGTTTTTGCATTCGCTGTCACACATTGCTTTCATTTTTTCGATTCACTAAAAGCGGTTCTCGTTCCACAAGTAAAACAGCCGTGGTGAATTAAATATCGTACACCTTGGTGATTAAATTGTCGTCTTGTTGTCATTTATACAAATTGTGAATGTCAAAGCAAGCATAATTTTTAAAAATTTATAAAATATGCAACTTTAAAAATTATATATGTCTGTACTTGTAATGTCCGAACTGTCATTGCCTATTTCAAAAACGGACCTATCCAACTCAACATTTCTTTTGGACAATAGCCGCGTTCGAGATAGCTGAGGCGTCAGAGATTTTCTCTTTTTTCAGTGAAGAAGATTGCGCTCAGTCGAACAACATTCTCCGCTATCTGACAGCACAGCAACAAAAAATTTAAGGTCCAAATCGATGGTCGTTACTACAACTACAACTCATACTAAAGCTATGGAATAGAGTGGAAAAGTCAAAGTTACGTCTATCGATTCGGACCTAAAAGTCAACTAACAATGTGATGTGAGAGAGCGAATCCAAAATAATTTTGTCTCAGAAAATTGGGTAAAATTTTTCTATTCCTCAGAAAGCGGTTGTGTTCGAGTTACTGATAAATATGGAGTATACTTAGCCCTAAACATCTCGAACGCGCATATTATTTAAACAACTGTTGTTCACTTAGTTGGTTAAGCCATTAATGCCATTGTGGTTTTCAGCTTCTTTTTTTAAGCTTATTTTTTCTTGCTGTTTCGTTTGAAAGCACAGAACTTATAAACTTTCACAAATATTATCTTGTCTTAGTAATTACTGTAAGTCGCCCCATGTCTTCCTCAACTGCTTAACAGTCTTATGTGGCTGAAACAAATCAGTTAAATTTCGTTAAAATAGGTGTTGAGCAATTTCATAATTCATTTCTAAAAAGCTCACTAAATACTCCTTTTAAATTTGAGTGACAATTTTTCCCCTATTTTTTTTTTTAGTTGAGATCTGAATTTTTACCCTTTCACTTAGAACATTCACTTTCAAAAAATTTTAATTGAAAATTTTCGAATTTGGTTTCACCTTTTTTTTTGTAGAACGATAATCGAAATTGCGGTGAAAGGGAAAGGAAAATATTTTCAATTCATTAGCTGCATTTTATTGCCGAGCGAGTTCGGAATTCCAATGTCAAAACCAGCCAAAATCAGCAAAATAGCAGGTTTTGCTTATTCCAAAAAGGAATTCGACACTGCAATTTGTTGTTGTAATCTAGTATTCCTCGGCAAATAAAATACAGCTGTTCACAAAACCAAAATTGACCCCCTGAATTCCTGTATGCACGGAAAGGTTTTGACGCAATTTTTTCCGTCCAGCCAAAATGACAAAAAATATAAACTAAATATAGGCTATGTTATACATATTTATATCATTCTTTTTCTTTTTCTATTTACTATCTACCCAAATATCACAAGAATACTACCGAATAGCAAATTGTTCCCAATAGAAGACTGATATATCCGATACGTGTCATTATCGATCTGACGGATTAAACTCTATACATTTTATTTTTCTTAGGAAGCACTCCCAATGAAAAAAAGGTGCATGTCAGCTCCGACCGCTACTGTAGTTTACGAACGTGTGTACATTTGTACGTTTGTACGAGTGCACATTTGTTTGTCGTGTCGTATATTTCGGCTTCTACCAGTTAAAATTTGATGGGACTTGTTTTTAACAATTGGTTAGCGCAGCTACGGATCGCTATCGATTTTATTTAAGTCTGAACGTTTGCAAAGTAAAATTAGGTTTTTTCAGTCTATTCCAGAAATCGCTTATGTAACGTTGCATACGATTAAGCTTCTAATACAAATTAGCAAAACCTTCTCTATAGAAAGCCCAACTGTTCCGATCAAAACCTTCTCTATAGAAAGCCCAACTCTACGCCTTCTAATGCTGTAAACAAAGACCAAACGCATGTGTGTTTGTGGGATGTGAATACAGAATACAGAGAATACAGAATACAAAAAAAAGGTAGTCGCAAAGAGCGAGAAACGTAAGATGTGGTAGTGGGAAACAGAAAAATTTTATATGGATTTTGCTCTTTAGTTGATTACTAATACAAATACGTTTGGTCTCAATCTAAGCATATGGCTGTGTACGATCGGAACAGTTGGGCTTTCTATAGAGAAGGTTTTGCACTCGCATAGCAGAATACAATATCACGCGTGTCTATGGTAGTGGAAAGTTTTTGGTAGGAACTCGTATATCTCGGCTTCTACCAGTCAGAATTTAGTGAGGCTAGTTTTAAAACAATTGTGAAACGTGGGGTGCGGGTCACGTCAGGGCCGTGTGGTGCGTGTGACTCGTGTGGCGCGTGTAAAAAAAATAATAGGGCCAATAGGGTCTGGAATTTGTGGACCAAGCAATTTCTCAAGCGATTCGAATGAAATTCAGTATGTTGGACTAATATGCGACGATAGCCCTGGTTCCTATGTTCCTATGAAATTCTGGGATCTGTCCAATAGAGTCTGGAATTTTTTGGACCAAGTCATTTCTCAAGCGACTCGTATGAAATGCGGTATGTAGGGCTAAGATAAGACTATAAGACTTGTTCCTATGGAAATTCTGCGAACTGTACAATAGGGTCTGAAATTTTGTATGTAGTACTAGGATGCGACTATAAAACTTGTTCCTATGGAAATTCTGGGATAGGGCCAATAGGGTCTTGAATTTTGTGGATTTTGCGATTCGTGTGAAGTTCGGAATGTAGGACTAAGATGCGACTATAACCCTTGTTCCTATGGAAATTCTGGGAGCTGGCCAATAGGGTCTGGAATTTTGTGGGCTATGCAATTAGTCTGAAATTCGGTATGTAGTTCTAGGATGCGACTATAAAACTTGTTCATATGGAAATTCTGGGATAGGGCCAATAGGGTCTGGAATTTTGTGGACCAAGCAATTTCTCAAGCGATTCGTATGAAATTCGGAATGTAGGACTAAGATGCGACTATAGGACTTGTGTCAAAGGAAATTCTGGGATCTGGCCAATAGGGTCTGGAATTTTGTGGCCCAAGCAATTTCTCAAGCAACTCGTATGAAATTCGGTACGTAGGACTAAGATGCGACTAGAAGAATTGTTCCTATGGAAATTCTAGGATCTGGCAAATTTGGTTGACCAAGCAATTTCTCAAGCAATTCGTATGAAATTCGGTATGAAGGACTAAGACGAGACTATAACCCTTGTTCCTGTTGAAATTTTGGGATTTGGCCAATAGGGTCTGGAATTTTGTGGACCAAGCAATTTTTCAAGCAGTTTGTATGCAATTCGGTATGTAGGAATCAGATGCGACTATAAGACTTGTTCATATGGAAATTCTGTGATCTGGCCAATAATAATAATTTTTGGCGCGACAGACCATTGCGGTCTAATGCCTAACTTCTCGCGACCATTTGTGCTGCACATCTTAAATTTTGGACACAAAATGGAAAGGACCTACAATTTAAGGCCGGATCCGAACGGCGAATTGAGAAGCTTTCCGTGACAAGGTATTAATTACTCTCGGAACGTTTGTCACCCATTCGCGAGAGGTGGGACACCGTGAAAAATACTTTTGGTGTTGCTGGGATTCGAACCTGAACCTCCTGCGCAGCAGCCATATCCATTACCACTGAGCCACGGCGCCCACGGGATCTGGCCAATAGGGTCTGGAATTTTGTGGACCAAGCAATTTCTCAAGCGACTCGTATGAAAATCGGTATGTAGGACTAAGATGCGACTGTAAGACTTATTCCTAAAGAATTCTGCGATCTGGCCAATAGGGTCCGGAATTTTGTGGACCAAGCAATTTCTCAAGCGATTCGTATGAAATTCAGTATGTAGGACTCAGATGCGACTATAAGACTTGTTCATATGGAAATTCTGGGATCTGGCCAATAGGGTCCGGATTTTTGTGGACCAAGCAATTTCTCAAGCGATTCGTATGAAATTCAGTATGTTGGACTAATATGAGACGATAACACTGGCTCCTATGGAAATTCTGGGATCTGGCCAATAGAGTCTGGAATTTTTTGGACCAAGAAATTTCTCAAGCGACTCGTATGAAATCCGGTACGTAGGACTAAGATGCGACTATAAGACTTGTTCCTATGGAAATTCTGCGATCTGGAAAATAGGGTCTTGAATTTTGTGGACCAAGCAATTTCTCAAGCGATTCGTATAAAATTCGGTAAGATGTGACTATGACTATTGTTTTTTTTTTTTAAAGAAAGTTTTATTACGAGATGAAAAATTTCCCAAAAAATAAGAAATCTTTTTTTTTCAAAGAAAAAAAATTTGACGAATTTTGTGAATTAAATCAGTTTAAGATAATTCAGTGTTGAGACTGAATTACAACTATCCATTACTACGTTTCCAAGGACCTAGATTGAGTCGAGTTAATAACATGGCGACGCTAAAAAAACCGAGTAGAGTTTATTTGACAGATTCATTGTTGTTGTTGTTTGTTGAATGTCAGCGAAACTTAACTCAACCGCTCCAGTTTCGTGGAGTTAATTTGGGTTTAACGAAACTAACCCGAATTTGAGTTTCCATGCTCAATAAAATGGAAAGCAATGTATATTTTTACCTGTTCAACTTTTCCAAGCATTAGACGCGTCACACATGGGAAGATCAAAAATGCTGTGTGAGATATAGCTGCTCACAAAATTTGAAAATGTGAAAGGTCAAAAACTAACGACTTAACTTTTTGTTAACGCTGGTTTGGTGACATTAGATTTCACTTCTCATATATGTTTTTGTGTAATTTTTTGCTGTATATGAAAGTCTTAAGTATTAATTTTTTGCATTTTGAGAGTTCCCTTAAAAAATTTTATTACATATAAATAAAATAATTAATATTCCTTTTCTTTTAACTAAAAAGAACGAAAATTTTAATATAATCGTTCAAGTAGACTTTCAGTTGTTTTAAAATACTCAATTTATTGTTTTGCAGACAAAGTTGTTAGAAAAATAAGTTTGAGTTCGACAATCTTCCACTGCTAGTGGGTTTGCAGAAATTACAAATTTCCTTTCGAAGTTATCATCTATCGGCGTCAGAACCACATGTCTGCTCGTTGAAACGAGAAATTTCAAATTTTCCTTGGAAAATGGTTAAAAGTGTTTCGAGACTAATCAGAAAAGACTTATTACGCAAAAATCTATAAGAAAAATTTAAAGTTTGTTACAAGAAAACATCAATCGTATTAGAAAAGATTGTTAAATTTTTTTTTGACACACGTCGTTGCTCTACTCTTCCGGAAAGTAGGTGTTGTCGTTGTATAGTTTGTGTGCGCAAGCGAATATATCGTGGTTATAGCCGCTGTTTGACTTTGACATTTTTGGTGATTAGTTTGAACATTCAAAAAAAAAAACTTTTCTTTTTGCACATTGTCTTGTACTGTGTGTGTCAGTGAAAAATTTATAATCGTGCTCTTTAAATATCCTGAACATTTTTGTTACTTGCTGATTTCCTTTTGTATGTTTACTGTGGTCGATTTTGGTTTTTTTTTATCAAATAAGTGAAGTTAACTTCTAATTTTGGGAACGATTTGTTGTGCTATGTGTAATTGAAGTTTTGTTTTAGTCGAATTGTTTAAACAGGAACGTACCAAGTGCCGACTACATTTTTTGTAGACTGACATTTTGTTTTGTTGTTGTTTTCTTTTGATCTCACTCGCTCTCGTCTGTGCACCGTGCAGAAATTCGTACTTTGAATAAGTTCGAGTTTCGAAAAAAACAAATTGTGTAACTTGACAGTTCGTTCGACGTTGCCGCTGCTCGTTGCTGCATGCGAATTTTGATAGTTTTCGCACATAACCTAGCTTTACATTCATTATCATTTTTAACTTCACCTATCGATACTGGGGATTGGGAATTTGCATTGGAGAAGTTTCAGTTGGAATTGATATTTTCTGCTTTTTGCGATTGTTTCAACATTTTGAAAATCTGTTTAAATTTTGCAAAATTTTCTCTGTGGAAATTCGTCGACAACTAGACAAGCTGGGAAATGGAAACCTAGGCCCAGACGAGCGTAGTCTACCAATGGCAGCACAGCGAAATGTTTCATATTGCAATCAAGCATTTGATAAAGAAAATTAGACTAAGCGAAGAGGTGTGAAGAAGCAGCCAACTAAACAGTCAGTATCAAAGGACTCGTCCACTGCGTACGAGTCGAGTGAGTCGCATTAATCCTTAGAACTTTCCAATTTGAATTTCACAATTTCTTTTGTATAGTCAAGAATTTGCTCCCTGTAAGACGTTGGAGTATATTCACTTAAGAATATATTTTTGTTTCCTGCTCCACTTACAGTTTTCTTATTTTCAATCGATATCAATCAACATTTGTGTCGTCGTAATAGGCAAGGAAGCATAAAAGAGTTTCCACATTTGACTCGAGGCGTCATAGAACATACACCACGAAACACGTCAACCCGACAGACTGCAGGAACAACATTTCTTCGGGATAAGTGACCATCGAAATAATACAACAGACAATAGTTCCGAACGCATCAAAATGTCAACGAAAAATGAAACTTCACCAACGGCTATTGCAAATGTAGCTCCGGACTCGTCGACTTCTCCATCATCCACTTCTAATTCGTACGCAAACGTTTTGAATCAAAATCTTGAATCGAAAAATCGGACAGCAGTAGTGGCAGGACCTGGATCAGCTAATAAGGCAATTGATTCGGACAACGACAACAAGGAAAATAAACCAAATTTGAAAACTCTCAAGTCATGGAGCGAAGAAGCAGAAGCTGCCGAATTGGTAGCATCTGAATTAACTAATGCTAGTACAGCTGCTGCAACATCTGCAACTTCGGCAGGCGAGAAACGTTCAGCCAATGTTGATAACAACGCTGAGAACTCTTCAGAAGTCGACGATAATACTGATTTTCTTCCGGTAATTTCGCATTCGCGCAGGGACCGTAAAATACGTCGCAAGGAGAAGCAACGTGATCGCCCATGGGCCGATAAATCTGGCGGTAGTAACAGCAACAACAACACCTATAATAATCACAACAATTCGGGTCAACGATTTGGTGGTAGCAACAACAATAACAACAACAACAAGGAATCATCGGGTGCCCGCTTTGTTATACGCAATGAAAACAATAAAAACGACGAGCGTAAACAGTTTCCTGGTCGTCGTCCTCGTGATCGTCCACGTCTATCAGAAAAAGATGGAACAGCTGGTAAGCCAACTACATCCAAAGAGGCTAAAGATCGCAAAGATACTTCACCTAGCGGTGGCGAGAACACTGCAAGCAGTGGCAACGAAACTAAATCACCCGAGGAGCAGCAGGCCATCCAACAGCCAAAAAAGTTTGTTGCTGCACCACCACCAAAGGTCAATGCTTGGAAGGTGAGTACCCCTAAACGTTGTGTAACCAAATTATATGAAATTAGAGTTGCTTTAGTTTGTGTAATTTGAGGCGTGCATCGTAGTTTTTGTGCCTCTGTCACTCTCAACTGTTGACATACTTTTTACGAGATTGCCTGCAAACCAGATTTATCACTTTTAAGTGAAGTAAGAAGAGTGATTCGACAACTGGCAAAGCTCGCTAGAGCATTGAAGTGCAGATTGTGGCTGTTGAGTAACACTTGCAACTCTGTGAAGTATGTAGAGTTCTTTTGAGATTTTGTTTCTTTTCATAACACGATTGGTTAGTTAGCGTTGTTGGCAAAGTAAAAGTAAAGTTCTGTAGCAGTGCAGAGACCAGAGAGTGGCTTTTTGGCCTAGGTTAAGACACGACAAGAATTTTAAGGGTTTCTGTTTCATATTTAAAATTCTAATGTTTATGGCAGTTGTTGCAATTTACTTCTGATTATTAATTATAAAATGGTATACTATATATAGTTGAATAACCAAAAATAAAATAAGGTACACACTTCCAATGCATGATTGTGCTTCTATTTATGATGATCTTTACTTAGTTTGTTAAGAAAAATAGCGAATGATTGATTTATTCAGGCTAGTGCATTTCGAGTTTATTCAAAAATCCCCTCTTCTATGATAAAACCGAGAAAAAGCGTTTATAAATTGCATAATTATGTAAATATTAGTAACTATGATGAGATGGGTTGTAGAAAAAGACTCAAAAGATTGAAATATCATCAAATCCTGTTATTTTCGTTGTTCCGTAGTCGTCGTCTTCAAAGCACATTTTACGTGGCTAATAGAAAATGTTATCAATTTATTTTAATAAATTATAAATAACGCGGTTAGATCGCTGTGTTTGTTGGTATAATGTCTTTAAAATATGAGGAAATATTTCAGTTTGTTATACAGGTGGCAAGAAGCGACAATAATATATTTTTACAATGCATAAATCAAAGGCATCATTAGTGGGTGTGCATTTTGGAATCGGCAACTAATTGACATAAAGAAACACACACTCTATGTACATAAGTTCTACTCTATAGTGATTATTAGGAGGGCAAAAATGTTTATTTCTTATGATCCATAAATGACACGTAATGAAGGAGGCATCATTCTCCGACCACATGTATTCTAGATTCAATATTGAAACTCCAAGCAGGGCTCAACCCCTTATAAGAACCCCTAAACACACTAATTGGCAAGTCTTCTTAGACCAACTAAAATGCAACCTAACTGGTATATGTATCCCCATTAATTATATTGCTGATCTTGACAGCTCAGAAAACGACCTTAGGCAGTCATAAACGCCTAAACTCTTCAACAAAGCCAAGCGTACAAACACCTGGATGGCCTATAAAACTGCCCTAACTAGATACATGGTGGCCTTAAGGACAGCAAAAGGAAAAGCTTGAGAGAGTTTTGCGAAAGCATCAACAAACTGCCAACAGCTTTTCGACTACACAAAGCTCTCTCCCTTGACCACAAAAATCCACTTAGTTGCGTAAAGAAACCAAATGGGGAACTTACATCCTCCAGACAAGAAACTCTTGAATGTCTGGTTAAATGTCATTTTCCTAAGTGCATAATACTAGACAATCAAGACGAGACCGCATACGAGGAAATAAATATGCACCCATACCTTATATCGACCAAGGCCTACAGGCGTTCAGCCAGCATCTTCTCACCAGAAAGCATTCGCTGGGCGGTAAACTCATTCGGCCCATAGAAGTCTCCAGGTGCGGATGGGCTGTACCCAATCCTCCTGCAGCAAGGTATAGAACTAATTTAACCGTTACTCGTAAAACTCTACAGAGTCAGCTACAGCCTAGAATACGTTTCAATGTGCTGGAGATATGTGCGAGTTTTCTTCTTACCAAAAGGAGGAAAGAAATCCCCAGAGGATACTAGGTCGTATAGACCTATCAGCCTCACATCTTTCATTCTAAAGTCCATGGAGAAAATAATAGGCCATTACATAACGTCTAACGCGCTCCAACGAATTCCCTTAAATACTAGTATTTCAAAAGGAATTTTTCGATTAAAATACCCGAACGGAGTCAAGTTGAAAATATCATAAGTACCCTTCCAAAACATGCATCCATTTGGTATACAGACGGATCAAAAACAAACACAGGAGCAGGAGTATTCGGACCCAGAATCACACTACGAATACCCTTAGGAAGATCTCCAACAGTATTCCAGGCAGAAACTATAGCAGTAGAAGCCTGCATTCTCGACGAAAACCAGAGAACGCTGTTGAAATGTGACACCAAACCTTCACTGTACCCAGCAAATCGAAAGCGCTTTTAGACATATAACAAAAACAGGAACTGCTTCATAGCGTGTACACTGGAGGGCCAAAGAATGAGGAGCAGGACACATTATTAATGGGGCTCATAGAAACGTCCACCAGTAGTTCGAAGACTAAGAACAAAAACCCGACAAAACGAGACAATGCTTTCTGTTATTACATCTTGATTACAAATGAAAAAATTAGAGTGTGCAGGCAACCTTACTCTATAAAGCAATTTTGCTGCTCTCATCACTTGTTGCCGAAGGAAGAGGTCTTGTAGATCAGCGTCTGAGACAACATGTGCGTGTCTGCCAATGCTCTGGTAGCCATCAATCAGCATATCCGATTCTTCCCCTATAACAGCAAACATGTTCAATATTTGTATGCTACACTCAACATTAAAATAATGCATTAACTATTCTGCAGCGTGAACCCTGAGCACGCTAACGTCGTGAAGTATGATTTCTACCGAAAGCATTTCTATACGAACTACTCGTATGGATTTGGACGTCGGTTTTGGTTGTGAGGACCTCAGTCAGACGACCCAAAAAATTTTACAACAAAGTGCAAGAAGTAATATCCTCGTGTCGTGAAAGGAAAGATCTCGGAGCGCTCGTTTTCGACTGCATGCAGAATCTACCCTTGCCGAAAATTCCAGTGCAAGAAATGTTTTACCTCAGAAAACTATGGCTTAATGTCTTTTCATGATTCGTTCATGAATTGAAGAGACAAACAGTGTGGACTTTTATACGTATCATGAAGACGTAGGTAAACGAGGAACTGATGACGTGTGCAGTTTGCTATGGAAGACCATTCAAAATCTTGATCCTGCTATCGAGGAACGTCACATATTCAGTGATGCATGTGGAGGGCAAAACAGAAATAACACGTTCATAAGGTTCTTCCTACTCCTGGTTACACTGGGCCACTTTAAGAAGATTCATCAAAACTTCACTGTACGAGTTCACGCGTTCTTACAGTGCGAGCGTAACTTTGGAAAAGCTAAACGGCTTATCAGAAAAAAAAGAAACTCCATTTGAGCACAACAGCATGATATCGACTGCCAAAAAAGACGGGCCTTAGAGTTACAAGCATTATTTAAGACGACATACTCTATTTCCAATTTTTTACAAGATAACTTGCAAGTCAGTAAATTAAGATTCAATGTAATGATTCCGAAGTATAGGTCTGTTCAAGACATTTCATTATTATTTGGGTTCCCATCACTATTCTACTCCAAGCTTGAAATCTAAAACGATGAGTTCACCTGGTCTTTGATTTCCAAATGGGTAGTTCACCCATTGTCACCAAAATGTTTAGTGTAATTGTAAAGAATGCAAAGAATGTGTTCAGTACAATGAGTATACTTACGAATGAATGATTAATTCATTGATAGGCTTTGATAACAATTCAGCAGGGTTCTACTGAAGAAAACTGGCTGTTATCAATAAATTAATAATAAAAGAAACAAAAAGAAAGATTATCGTTGTAATCTTAGCTAAGGCCGTTACAAGTTTTGCTGCAGTTGCACAAGAATGAATGAAACGGTTGTTTTGAACAGTTATTTAGATGTTCGTTTTTGTTTAACAATAATCACACGCAATAACAATAATCAGACCAACAAACACATGTGGTGTTTGTGTTTTTTCATATAAGTTATGTTATAGCTAAATATCATCATCAAATTTGGCTCTACAACCGACGGATTCAAATCCAATGTTCACCGCATAAACGTCGGTGTTCCTCAAGGCTCTGTTTTATCTCCGACACTCTTTTTGATTTCATTAATGATCTCCTATCCACCACTTCTAATCCAATCCATTCTTTCGCTGACTACAGCACTTTTAGCTTTTCATATGACTTCACGCTTTCTCAGAGGATTAAGATCATACCCCGACTACAACGGATCAGATGGTTGCATACGTATTAACCAAGGGCCTTTGTGAAAACAAACACTTAACATGTTGTTGTGGTGGACTTATTTCATCGATGTAAATTTTTTTCTAGTGGGAGTGTTGGAGTGAGAAGACAAACATTTAAATGAACTGAACAGACGTTTTTTAAGAAGAAATAAAGTGAACTACACTGACGTGTGTCCGTTGTAGCATTAATTATTTTATTTTTCATTGTTGTTGTCCCCCAATGACTAATTACATTCCAACAATTATAGTAACTCTTTTTCATAGTTACGATATAATCAATGTATACAACCATGCCACCCCTACTGTATAGCTTGTACTCTCTTAAAACAAAAACTACTGAAATATACAGGGTGTATCCGTTAAGGTACATATACAATACAATATTTTTCAACCCCAGGGGTTTACGTAGCGTTTTAATGCGGAGAGACGTACTTTTGACCTTACATCTCGTCACAACCTCTCGAACGCTTTTAGCTACAAGGTTACTGTTGGCCATTTTTGAAAAAAAATTAAATTTTTAAGATCAAATCATTAACATTTTATTAAACTCTTGAAACCGTTACCGATAAAAACGTCAAAATCCAAACATTTTTTAAATTCTCTATATTAACTTCACTTGCTCGTGGCACAGCAGTCAGTCGTCGGCCGTCTGTCGGCAGTCTTCTACTTCCACAAAGCCCGATTTTATTGAAATTTTGCACACATGTGTATTTCCGGAGACAACACTTTCTATTAAAATTTGAGGCCCCTCGGGCCACGGGGTCGGGAGGCTCCCATACAAATATTTTACAAAATTTTAGTAGATTTTCTTCAAATTTAATAAACATATGTACCTCTGATGGACAACACTTTTTGTAAAAAGAAGACCCCGTGCCCCGGATTCGTGGGGCCCCATTTAAAAAATTAACCCGATTTTCTTCAAATTTTATATACGCGTTTATCTCCAATAAATTTGGAGACCCCAGGGTCAATTGTATCTCCGATAGACAACACTTTTTGTAAAAATTTTGGAGACCCCGGAACCCGATTTTCAAATTTGGGCCTCATACAGATTTAAAATAAAAATTTACCCGATTTCGGTAAAATTTTATACACATGTGTATCTCCGATGGACAAAACTTTTTGGACATGTTTTGAGCGAATGGGCCCTGAGGCCCGAGGAGTGCCCGTATAAATTTTTGAAAAATTAGCCCGATTTGCTTCAAATTTTGGACACGTGTTTATCCCGATGGACAACAGTTTTTGTAAAATTTTTGGAGCGAATGGGCCCTGATACATTATTTTATAAAAACAATTACCCGATTTTCTTCATATTTTATACGCATGTGTATCTCCGATGGACAACATTTTTTTTTTACAAACTTTCATTTTTAACCCTGCTCCTGTTGACCAAATGCATAAATATTGTGAGATGGATGGATTTGTAGGAAATTGAATAGACTCTAATATTGCATTTGTCAAAAAAAATGTATCCGATAGCATTTTACGAATTAAAAAAAATTGATTTTGACGAGCTTGTCTTGTAAGCATGTACTTTCCTTTCAAAAAAGATTAATAGTAACCTTGTATGTGGGAGCGTTCAAGAGTTATAGGGTGTGAAGTCATGTATGGTCAAAAGTACGTTTTAGTTCATTTTAAATACTTTAATTTGTAATTCTGCTCTTGTTGACCCAATGCAAAAATATTATGAGATGTATTTGTAGAAAATTGAACAGGCTTCTTTAATACTGCATTTGTCAAAAAAAATTATCGGAGAGCAATTTTCGAAATATTCGCGTTTGAAAAAAATATCGGTAACGGTTTCAAGAATTTAAGAAAATGTAAATTATTTGATTTGTATACGTATTGCGAACCGCCGTACTGTGTACTGTATTTTTGTATCATAGCAAAATACGTAGTCAGACGTTGACCGATAGCAATTTATGTGCATTTCCATACTTGCTTACTGAAAACAAATTGTTGGCAATATTTTTAAAATACATCGCATTTTGTTTACAATAATAGTTTCAATAGTTTTCCACGGATTTTTCTTACAATTGCAATTTCGTAGTTTAAGTTTACAAATGAATTTTCATTTGAATTTTTCTATTTTTTGTTATACGAGTATACTAATTGTTCATAATGCAAATTAATGCATTCTATACTGATTTAGTTGCAGTGTGCCTTGGTTAATTAAACAGAATTGAAATGCAACGTTTTGTTACGGCCATTACTGCACTAAAACTTGAGAGTTGTAGAGTAGAGTACATGCAATTTTCAAAGCAGAGTGAAATTGACACAAAAAACCCCAGAATTATCAACTGAACAGAATTTTTATTTCTTTCTTTCTTACATCCAAAAAAAAAGAAATATTTTCAAAATTTTCGTTCAATGACTGTAGGAAGAAATACCCAGACGCAAACAATTTATTATTAACTATTATCTAATAAAAAAAACAACAACTCATTAACAACAACTGGAAGATCAAAACAATATACACATACACACAATTGTCAGTAATTCATTATGTGGCATTTTAGTCACCGCTTGCTACATGGATTGACAAATCCCTCACCCCAAGCACATGTTGACAATAATTAATTCTTAAAATATGATGTTAAATTATGTTGTTGTTGTTGTTGCCAGAGCTTATGGACCGTCCCTAGGTGCTCAGTGCTAAAAGCGAAGCGATAGGGTAAAAAAACTCGTTTACTTGTGCGCATTTTGGCTGTGGTCTGACTGTACGTATCTACGATTAGATGATAGTGGAGATCGTTTTGGTAGAGAGGTTTGCAAGGAAAATGGGATTAAGCTAATTTTGTGGTTTTTTATTGAGTGGCAAAGAGAAACAATGAAAGTAACTTTTTTTTTGTTCAGAATTTATCGAAATGTCAAGAAACTGTGACTAAGACCGGACCTTTTTGTGGTTTAATGCTTAATTGAAAGAAAACGTATCATCAGAAGGCCGATTTCGGTCGCAAATGAGTCTAGACTCCTGAAGGTGAGATGTCATTTTCGTATATGTACGAGGCATACAATTTTATTGTTGTGTTATGTTTTTTCTTTCTTTGGGTTAGTGTAATTTTAATGACAGAAAGTAGTAAAATCTTGTACATAATTGCCGAATCGGTTCACTCTTGCCTCATGCAGTAGTCTAGCCACATGCTGGCGACTACGTGAAAAGTCTTTATCTGTCAAAATTGTAGTTAAACACTAATCATATGCTTATGACCAGTGCTGCTGCTAAATTGCAATCAAGGTATTATACTACTATTTCATTAGCCGCACTATTATACTACCTTAAACCTAATTATACTACTTTTATGAAGTAATTCTAAATCGAAACGATACCAAATTTATTTGATTTTTTAGCAAAAAAATGGTTTCT
The DNA here is from genome assembly GCA_947095585.1 of Nephrocerus scutellatus. Lineage (NCBI taxonomy): Eukaryota > Metazoa > Arthropoda > Insecta > Diptera > Pipunculidae > Nephrocerus > Nephrocerus scutellatus. The sequence continues at coordinate 100,461,137 of OX352761.1, forward strand.
TTTACAATTACATGTTATTAAGTCTGTAAATTTCTCTCCGAACTATCAATAATTATTATAAAGGAATTTTTACATTTCCCAAAAATTATTTTGACCAAGAATGTATGTCAAAAAATAAACAAAACACAAATAACAAAATTTGGTATTTTATTTCAATTGATGCCTTTGCTTCCAAATTGAAAGCCAAATACTATTATATAATATACTAAGAAACCGACGAGTTTTTTTCGATTGATTTTTGTAAAATCTTTATATGATTTTGTTTTCGGATATATAATACACAAAATAAACTTCGGTTTATTTGTTATATTTTGGTACTTTATTTAAGGCATTTCTATTTAGTTGTTGTAATGTAGTCAAATAATAAAACTATAAGTACATCATCGTACTTGTGTAGACATAATGAATCACAGGAATATAAGCATGGAATAATTTATTTTGTGCAATTGCAAAAAAGGGCGAAAAATCAATCACAAAATATTTATATAATTTAAAAGGCTTTTTTGTTTTCTGTTGGAACTATTTTTACAAATATTTTTATCGTATAATCCAGTATACTTCCAAAAAGCCGATAATATACTCCGCTCTAAAAATGTAAGCCAGCAGCACTGCTCTTGACATAAAAGCAAAATCAAATTATGCGCATGCGTCAAAACGTCGTACACTACACATAACATCTACTTACACCACAAACTTGCGGTTGTTCAGGAGTCTAGACTCATTTGCGACCGAAATCGGCCCCCAGGTTGTATATTTGGTATACTCTTTAAGACATTCGTCTTTCTTCTATATAAATTGTGCGGTTGTTATTTATTGAAACTGAAACTCATTTATCAACCGATTTTTATGCAATTTTCAATGCTATAGTACACCGCCCATTCACCCTCCCAAGGGGTTAGGAAAATGTAAAATATTAATATAAGCTACATTTACCAACCGATTTTTAGAAACTTTCAATGTATATTATTTAGGTTTTAGGCTATAGAACACCACATCCCCGCGATGGTAACAGAAAGGCGGAGGTTCATGTGTACGTGTAGCGAAGCGCCCGGGATCGGCTAGGACAAAATAAAAAAACAAAATAAAAGAACGTTTCGAAGAGTCAACGCTTGTATTCGCATTTTATAGAGTGCGGTAGCCTGTTCTGAAGCAGCGTACCTACTACCTTCTTTTGGTCTAGACTCCAAATTACTGTTTCTCGAAATATTTTATATTTTAAATGCTTTTATATTAACTTGCCTATGCATTTCTGTCTCTTGAGGCTGTCTCGGGAGGGGTTTGAGAGGGTCTTGAGGTAGTATTGAAGGGGTTTTGAGGGAAGTTTTTAAGGGGGTCTTGAGTGGGCCTTGAGGTTGTCTGAAAGGGCTCTTTACAAGGTTTTGCAAGGGGTATTAGGGGGGCTTTAAGAGAATTTTGGTTGTGGTCTTCAAAACGCTTTGAAGGGGTTTTGATAGAGTCTTAAGGTGGTCTTGAGCGAGTTTTAAGGCGGTTTTGAGCGGGGTTTTGAGGAAGTTTTGAAAGGGGTCTTGAAAGTTTTGAGTGCATTTTCAGAGGGGTCTTGAGAAAGTCTTCCGGTGGTATTAAGGGATCCTTGAGGGGGACCTTAAGATAGTTTTGATGGGTTTTTAAAGGGTCCTGATTGGGTGTTGAGATGGTTTTAATGGCGGTCTTATTGAAATCTTGATTAAGGTTTAAGGGGGCTAAAAAAAATCACAAAATTTTTTAAGCAGTCTCTTTTCTCTCTTTTTAAATTCTCTATATTAACTTCACTGGCCCGTGGCACGCCTGGTTGTCGGTCGATCGGTCTGTCGGTTTGTCGTGGAAAATTGTTTTTACAAATCTCAAGTTTTTATGATCTTTTTAGAATTTTTTTAAGTAACGTTCTGAAATTTTGCAAACATATTTGGTATTTATGGTTAGAAAATGGAGAGTTGCAAATGAATACTCAGTCTCAGACCATCGCTACTTGATCTTCAAACTAGACATCAAACCTGCCCACCGCGATACTTTTATAAGAAAAGGGCAAATTGGGCTATCTATAGGGAAATGCTACCATAGTTATTACCGGCAGCTCCAAAGCCACCAGTTACGATATAGGATGTAGGTACCATGGTAGACGCTCCTTTGACGCTGCGATTAATGGCGCTTGCTACAGTGTCTACATGCCCTGTGATAACACCAAGGTGCAAACAAAAGCCAACTTGGTCTTCCCCAGAGTAAGGAACCTACAAAAGACAAGCAGAATTCATTCAATAAAGCCAAAACGTTAAGGGATGCTATAGACTGAGATTCCTACAAGGAACATCTCAAGAAATTTATAAAAGGGAACTAAGGAGGACGTAAATGATGTCTTGGGGCTCTTCTGTGACAAAATAGAAGAAACCTCAGAGACCTCTAGCCTAAGAAAGATTCCCTCTATAACAAAAAAAAACCCCCAAAACATCTTCAAGTTACTTAATATAACCGGAGGTTTCATGGGCGACCTCAAGTAAGGAAGTCCTGGAGTTGCTCATTGAGACTCACTTTCCTGATTCAATTCGGTTGGGTGACAGAGCAGTTAGTATCCATTAACAAGAATCCCCTTTTGTATACACGAAAGATATCGCGAACAAAAAGCGAAATCAGTGGGCGATAATCGGTTTTAAACGTTATAAATCGTATGGCCCAAATGGGTTAATCCCTGCGGATATTCAGAATAACTCGGAGAAGATTCTCCCATGGTTAGCAGCTATTTTCACAGGGTGTATAAGACTAACTTATATTTCTAGGAATTGGAAGGAAGTCTAGGTATTTCTTGTCCCGAAAGCGGGAAAAAGTTCACATGGCTACCCAAAATAAATTGGGTTTGATACCAAAGCTGGCATACTGGCTTTACACGGCGATAGTTAGACCAATACTACTGTGCGAGATAAGCGTATGGTGGCCAACTGTAGAACAAATTTCGTAAAGAAGTTTAATGGAGATGGTACAAAGAGCGACATGTATGCTTGTAAGCGGGGCGCACCTTAAAGGTTATGCTTCACCTCATTCCAGTAGATGGCTGGATGGCTGCCTGGTGGTTAGAATCGTGTGATCAATTTTTAAAACACTTCCTTAAGCCCGATTTTATTAAAACTTGACAATACTTTCTATTAAAATTTGGGCCCCTCGGGCCTCGGGGTCGTGGGGTTCCCATACATTTTTTTTTACAAAATTAACCCGATTTTCTTCAAATTTTTTTTTTTACACCTCATTCCAGTAGATGGATTTGCCAAACTTAAAACGGCAAATACGGATACGCGTGTATCTCCGATGGGCAACACTTTTTGTAAAAATTCGGAAGTGATCGGGTCGGGGGTCACCCATACAAATTTTATAAAAAAAATTTATACGCATGTGTATCTCCGGTTGACAACTCTCCGATGGAAACACTATTTGAAAAATTTTGGAGTTATCAGGATAGGGGGCTCCCCTTTTATACGCATGTGTATCTCCGGTTGACAACTCTCCGATGGAAACACTATTTGAAAAATTTTGGAGTGATCAGGATAGGGGGCTCCCATTTTTTTTTAAATTTACTCCATTTTATTCTAACTTTGCACATCAGAATATTTACACGAAAAAAAATTTTTCAAATCTTATTTTCATTATTGTCGAACATTTTTGTATAGTAGCCTCCTTTTATTTAGCAAAGGAATGAGAATGAAAGTGGTGTAGTTACGCGGTGCGTGTAGCAAAGCGCTCTCGAACAGTTAGTATATTTACCCCCGTATTAATGAACACTGAATAGCAGTATGTTAGCACTAATACATCTGTTAACTGGAAATTTTCATTAACAAATGTGTGTTAGCTTTAACAACGAACGAATAACTTAATTCACCGACTTTTGTGTATAAGGAAAGAATAAGTTTATAACATACATTTCATATGGAGTTCTTTGTCATAACAAAACTCAGTCTGAATATTAAAATATATATTTCAGTGTCGGCTGCTAAAATATGAGGGATATACTCGAATATTTGTACAATTCGGTGAAGTGTTGCCGTGCTTTAATTGATAATGAGCGGATAGCTGACATAGACAAATCATATGTTTATTAATAAGAAAAGTTTTCAAATGACAAGTTCTCTATTCGTGTAGTAGCTAAGACGTATGCTAACGAGCGGATAGTGATTTTTTATTAATACGTCTGTTAACAAATAAAAAAATCTTCATTATTTTTAGTACTTTTTATTACGTATAGTATTGCGTATAGTATAGCAGTGTACCTCGCCTTCTAAACAATAACATTGAGTTTATTGCCCTCATCAATATAAGGAGTGATATCTCAATAACGGTCGATGGCAGCAACGGTTTGTTGATAAATTATTTATTATATATAATTATATATATATGCTAAACTATACTAAACTATTGAGTCACGCTTTATATGGATGTACATGTACAGTAAACAATAAATAATAAAAAAAAAATATATAAAAACGATGTACAGTATCAAATATCGTCTGTGCTGACAATTCTCGTCTTTTGTACCATCTGTCCACTGTCCAGCTGTTTGCATTGGGCAATACGTTGCAGGTACGTAGTCATAATACAGGGTGTTCTACGTGAAGTTATGAATGTACCGAATTAACATACCACCATTTTTAAATTCTCTGTATAAAGTTCGCGCGTCTGCGTTACTATGTCGTTCGTTTGTTCTGTCGGGGGTGGAATTTTGCGATCAATTCCCAAAGCCTGATGTTTTTCAAATTGTGTACACGTCTGTATCTTCGGTGACAACACTTTTTATAAAAATTTCGAAGTTATCGGGCCCCAAGGTCGAACGGCGCCCATATAATTTTTTTTTTTAAATTAACCCGATTTTCTTTAAATTTTATATAAATATGTGTAACTCCAATTAGAGAATTAACATAAAAAATTTTGATTTTTATAGGTTGTTTTTTATTTTGTTAGTTAATATTAACCATTTCGCTATTAAAACTATTTACACCACCGCTGATAAATTAAAGCGCATACAGCTAATTTTCAACTGCAATAAGCAAAACAGGTTAAGGGTTATATGTCCCACTACGTTAGGTTAGTTTAATGAAGCTGTCAGTGAAACTGACACACCTAGACATTGTGATACCACACGGATCAGGAAAAATTTCTTCCACCTTCTCGAAGATCATTAGTGTCGTTGTAGAAGAGAGTTCCCATATGGAACTTACGTTTTTGGGAGAGGGCTGGACAAGAACGATGGTCTCCTCCTCCATGCAGCTTCTGCAGAAGTCATTCGAGAAGACTCCAAGTCTTGCTTCATGCCTGCCTATGAGACAGCGTCCAGTGATGACACCTAAAATAGCACTGATGTGCGATCTTTTTAAGATAGATAGATAAAACACTTGGAACGTTTCGGAGCTGTTTTGTCGCTATACAAGTTGTACCGTTTGACCACCTACAGTTAGTTTTTACATTAGCATCCTGCTTTAACCAGAATTTTTATGTAGCGATTGGTATGCCTATGGAACCATACTCAGGTAAAAAGGGTAGTGTAGTTCCTTGCTTGGCGAGTTCGTCAGCCATACAGTTACCCGGAATGTATCTGTGCCCCGGCACCCAACACAGGTGGATATTGAACTGCTCCGCCATCTCCACGAGAGATGATCGGCAATTAAGGACTAGAACAGAAGAGACTGAGTCCAGCGATTTCAGTGCCGCTTACCTATCTGTGAATATACCGATATACTTAGCGGATATGACGTTTCTCTTCAGCCAAGGCATGGCTTCACTGATCGCCATAATTTCAGCCTGGAAAACACTACAGCGATTTGGAAGACGGAAAGAGAGGCTAAATTTTTTTTGAGAAAAAACTCCGCCGAATTCAGTTTTTAACTCGTCCGTGTAAAAATGAATGTGTTCATCATTAAAGTTAGCGTCTTCGTCCCAGAATGATCTGCAGTATAAGGTGACCTCGAAATTTTTGTTGAAATGGAGTTGCGGAATGGTGTAGTCTATGCTGTCTGGGATCCTGACTAAATTCAGGATAGAGGAGTGACCGATTTCATTTCTAGTCCACTGGGAGATAGCATTAAGGCGAATAGCCGAACTGACACCTACTTGCCTGCTGTAAATGTCGAGTGGTGTAAGGTCGAACAGAATGTCCAATGCGGTGGAGGGTGTTGTACGAAGTGCTCCGCTCATACATAGACTAGCTGATCTTTGGACTTTGCTTAATTTGTCAAGGTTATTTTCTTATTTAAGGCAGTCACACCGTATAGAAGAGTAGGTCTTGCTACCGCTGTATATAGCCAATGGTTTTTATTGGGTTAAAGGCTGATTGTAGAGTGATTCTCTCTGACCCCATTTGTCGAAAACCAGCACCAGCAAAAGAACGTGTTGACTTGAGTGCTCTTCAATAGTGTTTTTGCAATTGGGGTTTCGTTCTACATAGTTTTTAATAAAAACAGTACCAAAAGCATATACTACAACAAATTAACATACGTAGTTCTTCTGTCTCCCTTGGTTGCCTAATTGGTTGCTCGCTTTGTTAGCTGCGGTAGCCAGCGCTAGTGCTAGACTCCGGTTATGGTAATGTCATAACTCATCCAAAAGTATGCCAAAGTTTTCAAAAATAAACATCCGACCACAATGTACTTTTATCTGCTTAACAATCTGTCAACATCTGTTCATCTATTTTCATATGGATGTTTGCAATTAACAAACTTACGTACGTATGGTGTATTGCCAACGCACACCTAATCTCTTACGAAAGTGAACGAAACAGATAAAAGCCCATTTCGCCATTATTTGAACACTATCTTTTAGCGAAGCGACAGTCCATAATAGTTGAGCTTTAAGTTTCTGTTGCGATGCACTCTTAAGAATGACTTAAATAAATCTGGAATATTGATTACAACCGGATGTTTGGTTATCGCAGTTCGCAAAAGAGAGGCATTTGTCATGTAGCCATTAAAAAAAATGTGTTTCATTTTCAACAATACTAGGAGTAAAACACCCAACACCCTGTGCTGAAAGTGAAAGTAAAAGCGACATAGTGAACTTAAAACAATAAACAAAATTTCTTTGCTTTGCTGTTTGTTTACTTGCCATTGAAAGTGGCGTCATAATTTTTTTTCTTTCACATATTCGGTTCACAACAAATCACATCACATAGCATGATGAATGATTAATGACTGGGATACAATTTGTTGGGCTATACACTATATCCTACATAGTGAACTTAACACAATAAACAAAATTTATTTTCATTATTGCTTTGCTGTTTGTTTACTTGCCATTGAAAGTGGCGTCATTATTTTTTTTTCTTTCACATATTAGGTTCACAACAAATCACATTACATAGAATGATGAATGATTGATGACTGAGATACAATTTGTTGGGCTATACACTATATCCATGTACTCGTACATGCATTGATATGTTTATAGTTACAAGAAGTTATTATAGCGCCCTGGAAGTGGAAGAGTATTGAGGGTCAAGGTTGAAGTTTTTATGACTTCATTTGTTTATTTGTTTTTATTTCTTAATTTGAAAACACAAATATAGAATGTTGCATAAGCGGCTAGCTAACAATAATAAAAAAAAAACTGCACGAGACATAACAAAAAAGAGAATACTTTTATAATGAAATATCATTGTAGGTTTGTCGGGACGAGTATAATGACAGTGAAATGGGAATTTGCCGAATTTAATATTTAGCGCCTGGCTTACACTCTTGTCAATAATTGCTTTGCTAATCTGTAATTAACATTTTGACTTCCTTGCACGTTGTTAGTGTTGCGTCGTTAGGTGTTACTCAGTTGTTATGTTAGCGGTGACTTCTCACTAGGAAATTAATTCAATTCCAATTGGCGTTAAGTGCATACAGTTGACAAAATAATGATGTATGCTATGTACGAGGTCGGGCTGAAAAGTAAGCGGACTAGGCAAGAGAAAACAGAACTTTTTTCGGCAAAATTAAGTTTATTTCTCAAGAAGGTCTCCTTTTAGGTTTCCAACGATATTACAATTTTTCGATACCCTCCGAATAATACGATTTTTGAAAAAAAATTGGCCTCCTCATTCGACCAAAATGTCTCTTATCACAGAGCCATTTCTTTAGGTTTGGAAATAAATAATAAGCTGGATGAGGAAGCGACTCTTAGCGCAATTCATGTAATTTTGCCATTGCGACTGCGGACTTGTGTGCCGCTGTGCATTGTCTTGGTAGAAAAGCACTTTTTTCTTCGCCAAATACGGCAGCTTTAGCTTCAAATCGGCGTCGAATCGATCCAACAGCTCTTTGCCCTTTTTAAGATAATCTATGTAAATAATACCGATTGCATCCCAAGGAGTGCATCAAAAGGAAGAGAAAATAGGAAATGTCTATGAGCTTGTTTTTTGAATGCCTGTGGATAATATTGATGTGGAAAGACAGAGCGTTCCAGAGAGCGTTCTGAGTGAAAAGCAGGAGACGTTCCTGCGGTGTTCAAGCGAATCTATTGATTTCGCTATTTTTGTATTCTATCTAGCAGATGCAAGGTAGTTCTAGGCGCACCTGACCAGATATGACAATTGTACTCTAGTTTAGTGCGAATAAAAGCCTTGTAGATAGTAACCAGATTAGACGGAGTGAAATATTTCTTGCACCGGGTTAGAAAACCTAAACATTTTCCAGCATTTTTGGTGACGGTTAATATGTGGTCAATCCAACGAAGCTTGTCGTTAACCCACATAACGATAATTGCAAGCTTTTTAGTTTCCTCGATGCAAGTGCCATTCATGGATAATGGCATGGGATTTAGGATTCGCTTAGACGACAGGAGACTGCATTGGGTTTTGGAACCGTTAAATTCCTCAGCGAAAGAGTGAATTGTATTAGAAGTCACAGATAAGAGATCATTAATAAAAAAACAACCCATAAAAATTAAAAATTTTCATCTAAATTCTCTAATCGCAGAAATTGATATGGGAGCCCCTCGATCCTGGGCCATTTTTTTTATTGTAGGAGAAAATCATCGAAACAAACATTTGACATCAGATGTTAAAATTGAAAAAGCTCAGATCATTTTATTCTGAGCACTTAGAGCACGCTCATACTCTGAGCAAATAAGAAACACGAACATTTATCTTGAGAACTCTTTGACTGCTCTGAACTAATTTATGAAAACGCCAAATGACAGAATATTGTGAAAACTTGTTGTTCTATCTGTAAGTTGATATCGACAACAAAAAAAAACGACATCAATAAAAATACAATTCAGTATATAATAAAAATGTAAGTTGAAGTAAGCATAAAACATTTATGTCTCGTTTCATTTGCTGGGTTCATTTGTGCGTGCGCTAAGATTTCTCTCTCTCTCTCCACCACCAACAAAACCATGCAGCGCAGCCGACTGCGCAGCACACACCGCACAAAGTCCATAAAGGGCGACGAATATCTGATGCCAGTACAGATATTTAAAAAATGTATAAGGGCCTTGCGGCCGAACCCGGGACCCGATCACTACCAAATTTTCGAAAGAGTATTGTTTATTGGGTATACACATGTGTGTAAAATTTGAAGAAAATCGGGTAAATTTTTTAAAATTTTTGTTTGGGAGCCCCCCGACCCCGCAGCCCGAGGGGCCTCAAAATTTAATAGAAAGTGTTGTCTCCGGAAATACGCATGTGTGCAAAATTTCAATAAAATCGGGCCATGGGAAGTGGGTTAAAAATTGATCGCAAGAATCCACGACAGACGACCGACCGACCGACGACCCACGGGCAAGTGAAGTTAATATAGAGAATTTAAAAATGAGAAAAAGTGTCGGGGAAAAAACAGAGCCCTGGAGAACGCCAGCATTTAAGTTATGTACTTTGGACTTGAAACCATCCAATACAACTTGAAAAGATAGCTTCTAAACCAATGAAGCAGCTTATCGGCGTCTTCATTAGCAAGCATTTTTTACAAAAGAGCTTGAGCAAAAGACCGGTTTCACTGTTCGTTGAAATATACCATCAAATCATTAGTAGAACCTTGCCCACAAAATCCGTACTGCCGGTCACTGAGGATTTCGTTGGTTTCAAGATATTTCATGAGCTGAAAATTGGCCAGCGTTTTCATGACATTGGAAAGAATGGATGTAACTGCTGTGGGTTGGTACGAAAAAGGAGACGACGGCTCGTCTTTTTGGGTATGGGCTGGAAATAGGCTGGTTTCCAACAGCTCGGGAAGATTCCAGAAGAATAAGATGATAGATAGAAAAGCTTACGCAATAGTAATGCCCGCTTGGAAGAATACCTCTTCAGAACTAGTGAGGAAATACCATCTGGTCCAGCAGATTTGTGTGTGTTGAGATCGTTTAAAACTCTAGCAACTGCACGATTCAGAACGAAGATCTGTCCCATAGAGTGTTCAATACTCGGAGGTGCAGGCGGCAAGAATGCACAATCTGGAAGCGTGGAGTTAGCTGCGAAATGCGCAGCAAACAGATTGGACTCGTCTATAGAGCTGACAACTGGAATGTCGTTATAAATGAGCGTTGGAATCGACGACGAGGCTTTATTTTTCTTTTCACGAATGACCAAAAATGTTTACTACCTTGGGGCATTTGGTCGTAGGCGAACTTGACTCGCCGAAGATGGGCATTGCAATCATTTCTGGCTCGTTTAAAATTTATTCGGTTTTCCTCGGTAGAGTCTGCTTTGTAAAACCGAAAGCATACCTTTCTAATCCTAGAAACCTCTCCACGCTTACGGTAACGCTCTTAGATCTCATCATTATAGCTTCTTCCTAGAGTCTCTAAAACTTTTCTCTCGAACGCGGGTAAGAGGTCAGAATGCCTTTTGCTAAGCACCCAATTCTCGGATCCATATGTAAGTACTGGTATGACCATTGTCTTGTATACCAGCAGCTGGGATGTTATGGTTAAATTCCTGGATTTGAAGAGTCTTGACAGACTATAGTAGGCTTTGTTGGCTTTAAGCCACCGTGCGCGTATTTCTGGTTCCATGCTGTTATCGGCTGCTACAGTTGACCCGTGATAGTTAAAGGACTGCGCTACTTCAAATTGGCGCTCCACTATTTTGACTGCGGGAGTAATGCTGGATGTTCTACTCGCAGACGTTATGTGCAGTCCCAGATTTCGTGCCGCCTGCTCGATCTGGATGAACGATTCCTGTACAGCTCTTCGGTTTCTACCAACGATGTCAATATCGTCTGCGTATGCCAGTATCTGAATGGACTTATAGAGGATTGTTCCTCTCGCCATTACGTCAGAGTCGCGGATCACTTTCTCCAACGCCAGGTTGAAGAGGACGCAGGCCAGTCCATCCCCTTGTCGGAGCCGGTTATAAATGTTGAATGGGATATTTTTACTTGGCTTATAACAATGGTCATGGTCAACCTACAAAGTCGTGTCAGTTTATTTGGAATGCCGAATTCTCTCATGGCTTTATAAAGTTCTACTCTGGCTATGCTATCATAGGCGGCTTTTAAGTCTTTAAAAGGATGGTGTAGTCAGTTTTGAAACTCAAGACATTTTTCCATCACCTGCCTAAGGGTGTAAATCTGATCAGTTGTTGATTTGCCTGGGATGAAGTCACACTGGTATGGACCAAAGATGACTTTCTTGAAGGATAGAGGAGAAAATCTTGTACATGATAATGAGGGATATTCTTCCACGCTTATTCACCACAATCACCTACGGTTTTTTCATTTATTTTATATTTTTATTTTTTATTCCAAATTTGAACTTTATTGTCCGTCACGTGGTGTTGTACGCACTGTCATGTCATTAAAGTGTCATCCACTTTATACGAAGGCATTGTTTTTTCCTTTTAATTTTTTCCGGGTGAGAATGTATGTTACTCTGTAGACAAAGATTTTGAGATATGTAGCTTGTTTAAAAAAAATGTGGTCAACGTCTTCTTAAACGAATATACTCATATGCTCGATTGTCTAGTATGTACATTAAATGCATGTTTTGCACGTTTAAGTTGAACAGTCTCAGTCCACTTTGTTCCGGTGCAATTAAAATATCTGTGTGAAAGCGCTAAAAATAGATTTGGAAATGGCGCACGCTCTGTCAAGCTATCGTGGAGGACTTTCCGGGATATATAAAACTATTCCTCTTTACAATATGCTATCTGGCATATCGAGGTTCGTTGTAATTACTTCGGAAACCAGCAGTTTTTTTTTTTTTTTTTTTTTTTATAATTCGCGCACGCTTCAAGGGGTTCGCACCCTTATAATGCTCGGCTATATGCTTGGCACAGCGTGGGCGTTAAGGAAGAGGAGGAGAAAAGAGAAGATGTCTATGAGCGTGTGTTTTGAATGCCTGTGGATAATAGTGACGTGGGAAGACAGAGCTTGGCAGAGCATTCCACATACGAGTTGTACGGCTGAAGAACGAATCCGTGAATTTAACTGTACGTCCAAAAATGGGCTTAAGGGTAAACTGATGAGCATTTAGAGCGCCACGTGTATTGCGGTTGAATTCAAGGAGAGGTGGCATGCAGCTGGCTATTTCTCTTGAGCACCGCTGGTAGAAAAAGCGATAAAACAGTGACAAGCAAGAAACGTTCCTGCGGTGTTCAAGCGAATCAATCGATTTCGCTATATTTTCGTCACCGATAAGTTTTATCGCGCGGTTTTGTATTCTATCTAGCTGATGCAAAGTAGTCTTAGGCGCACCAGACCAGATATGGCAATTGTACTCAAGTTTTGGGCGAATAAACGCCTTGTAAATGGTAGCCAGATCAGAGGGAGTGAAATATTTCTTGCACCGGGCTAGAAAACCTAAACATTTCGCAGCATTTTTAGCGACGGTAAATATGTGGTCATTCCAACGAAGCTTGTCGTTAACGCACATACCGAGAATTGCGAGATTTTCAGTTTCCTCGATGCAAGTGCCATTCATGGATAATGGCATGGGGTTTAGGATTCGCTTGGACGACAGGAGACAGCATTGGGTTTTGGAAGCGTTAAATTCTACTCGATTGTTTTCTCCCCATTGTATTATGCTGTCAAGGTCAGAATTTAACGTGCTTAACATACGAAGTTGTTTGAGTTCCACATCAGAGGTGGAGGGACGTTCCTCAAACTTATATGAGAAGCTGAGAGTGCTGTCGTCAGCGAAAGAGTGAATTGGATTAGAAGTCACAGATAAGAGATCATTAATAAAAATGAGAAAGAGTGTCGGGGACAGAACAGAGCCCTGGGGAACGCCAGCAATTATGTGGTGTATTTCAGATTTGAAACCGTCTAAAACAACTTGAATTGAGCGGTCCAAAAGATAGCTTCTAATCCATTGAAGCAGTTTATCATCGACACCATAAGCACGCATTTTAGACAAAAGAGCTTGATGCCAAACTCTGTCAAATGCCTTTGAAATATCGAGTGCAACAGCTTTGCTTTCTCCAAAATGATGCAAAGATCGGTTCCACTGTTCGGTGAGATAAACCATCAAATCACCAGTAGAACGTTGCCCACGAAACCCATACTGCCGGTCACTAAGGATTACGTTGGTTTCAAGATATTTTTTAAGCTGATAATTGATCAGCGTTTCCATGACCTTGGAAAGAATGGATGTAAGTGCTATGGGTCGGTACGAAGAAGGAGACGACGGTTCGCCTTTTTTGGGTATGGGCTGGACAAATGCTGTTTTCCAACTTCTCGGGAAGAGTCCAGAAGAATAGGATAGATGGAAAAGCTTACGCAATAGTAATGCCAGCTTGGAAGAACACCTCTTCAGAACTAATGGAGAAATACCATCTGGACCAGCGGATTTGTATGTGTTAAGATCATTTAAAACTCTAACTAACTCTCTGTTCAATAAACGTTTTCCTGACGTTTGGACAGGGCCCACCGATAATACAACTGATAACCGACAAAGTGTCGGAAATAAAATTTAGAGGAATCTGCCCAATCATAAACAGCCGTTAAAAAGACAGTAACCGCATTAAAACATGGATGAGAGAGCTTTGAAGACGATGTACAATGTACGATGTCTATACCAAGGAAAACATTGAAAAAAATGTGATCCGATCATGCGAGACCAAAGGTTGAAGAACAGTGAGATAGCTGAGATCGTACCATTTTGTATGAATAGATTCAAAACATCATTCAAAACAAACTTGGGCTCTCCAATCTTTCTGCATGATGTGTATTCTTAAACTGCTTTCAGTTATAAACAAAAAAAAACTGGCATTGTCTCGCGATTGTTTAGAACTGTTTTAAAGTGAGCCATCGTTTTTTTTGCCAGATTTGTGACGAAAGATGTTAACCAACAAACCCAAAAGCCCGATTTTGTATCTCCGATGACAATATTTTCTATTCAAATTTTGGACCCATCGGGGGCGGGGAGCTCCTATACAAATATTTAAAAAAAAATTTAACCGTTTTTTTTTCTTTTTCTGTGAAAATTTGGTAGTGATCGGTCCACGGGGTCGGGAGGCTCCCATACAAATTTTATAAAAAAATTAACCCGATTTCCAATTTTATATACATGTGTTGCTCCGATGGACACCATTTTTTGTAAAATTTTTCGATTTTCTTCAAATTTTATATACAAGTGTATCTTCGATTGGCAACACTTTTTGTATGTGTTGCTCCGATGGACAACACTTTTTGTAAAAATTTTCGATTTTCTTCAAATTTTATATACAAGTGTATCTTCGATTGGCAACACTTTTTGTATGTGTTGCTCCGATGGACAACACTTTTTGTAACATTTTTCGATTTTCTTCAAATTTTATATACAAGTGTATCTCCGATTGGCAACACTTTTAGTAAAAATTTTGTGGACCCCGGGCCCCAATACAAATTTTTTAAAAAAAATAACTCGATTTCAAATTTTATATACATGTGTATCTCCGATTGACAGCACTTTTTGAAAATTTTTTGGAGACCTGGCCCCCTGGATCGTGGGGCCTCATACAAATTTTTTAATACAATTAACCGGATTTGATTTAAATTTTATACACATGTGTATGTCCTAGAGAAAACCCCGGGCCCCGAGGTCGTGTGGCCCCATACAATTATTTTTAAATTTACCCGATTTTCTTCAAATTTTATATACATGTGTTTCTCCGATGGACAAAACTTTTTGTTAAAATTCTGGAGACCCCGGACCCAAGGGTCGTGAGGCCCCATACAAATTTTTTTAAAAAAAATAAACCCGATTTCCAATTTTATATACATGTGTTGCTCCGATGGACAACACTTTTTGTAAAAATTTTGGAGATCCCGGGCCCTGGATTCTTAAAAAATTAACCCGATTTTCTTCATATTTTATACACATGTGTATATCCGATGGACAAAACTTTTTGTAAAATTTTCGGAGTGACCGGGGCCTATGGTTAATATAAATAACAATTAGCCCGATTTTCTTTAAATATTCCACTCCGATGAAAACACTTCCTTTTGAAATTTTGAAGTGATCGGTCGGGGGCTCCCATACACTTGTGTATCTCCGGTGACAGAAATTTTTGTTAAAATATATCTAATATTAATTTTTTCCAAATTAACCCGGTTTTAACTGTGCACACATATGTATCTCTTTTTAGAGAAGTTACATGAAAAATTTAAATTTTTATGGGTTGTTTTTTTGGTTGTATTAACCTCAAGATTGTCAAGAATAAACAAAAAAGTCAGCTTCCATAAAACCGAATATTGATGTTCCCCATTTTCGACATTATAATTTCTCGCAGAGATAATGAAGCCGACAACCAGCAAGCAAGAGCCATGAAAAGTAGTTCCTACTTTCGTGGTCCCCTTAGCCTTACTCATCCATTGTTTGTGTTGTGTGTTCGTTCATTTTGTTAAACGATTGGCAATGTGATAGATCGGTCGCACGTCGTACCTCCCGTACCATCTTGTTCTTGGTGACGACAAAACATTTATTCAACTCGATTTAATTTGTCTAAAAATGCCTACGTGACTGGTGATGTGCTGGTATAGAACCATTCTTGCCTGGTTCTACTGCTTCGTTCTCATCTGCTACGCCTACGGTGGTGCTGGGGCTGGCTGATATAACCAAAGATTTTATTCTACTACGATGATAACAAATACTTCCTTCTACTGGTGCGTGGCGACCGGCAACTGTGTGCGCTACCGAGTTAAGTCTAAAGTGTTATTTGTTTCTACGTACTCGTTACACTCTTCCTATTCAACGAGTTGTTAATGCTATGCACTGTACAGGGTACGGCGATTGAAGTGTTTTTAAATCAAAAGGTTGTAATTTCTTCATTTATGAATATTTTATTAATATTTTAATCAATATTTTTTAGAGAATGTTAAAAACATTTAAAATTTAATGAAAAATACGTTACTCTTTGATATAGTCATATTTGGCGCGGA
This sequence comes from Nephrocerus scutellatus, assembly GCA_947095585.1. NCBI lineage: Eukaryota > Metazoa > Arthropoda > Insecta > Diptera > Pipunculidae > Nephrocerus > Nephrocerus scutellatus. The sequence continues at coordinate 100,477,444 of OX352761.1, forward strand.
TGATAGCGTCGAGTCTCTTAACGAAGGCATTGCATTGTGCACGAACCAGATCTGTTGGTATTTTTGTTTATTCTCTACGAAGAGCTGTCTTCAATGCGTCCAAACTTTCATATCTTTTTGTCGATACTTTGACCTCCAAAATAGACCCAATGGAGAAGTTCATTGGATTCAAGTCTGGTGAGTTTGGAGGCCATTGTTGCGAAGAAATGAAATTAGGAACGTGACTTTTTAAAAATGGTTGTGCCAAACGAGCTTTTTGTGATTTCGATGAGTCCTATTGTAATGTCTAGCGGTTGTTACCGAATTTTCTTTATGCCCAAGGTAGCCACCCATCATTTAAATCCTTTTCCCGGTACGCTTCTTGATTAAAATTCACGCCCTGATCGATAAAGACTAGCGGAGAATTTGCAGTTACAGCTGCCTAAACCATCACAGAAACCATTACGAAGGAAAACTCGATTGCCTAAGTAATCGCGGGACTTGCTCTCTAACCACACACGTAAATCTTGAAAGGCTTTAATTGAAGGTTATTTTTCAGTATCTGTCGGATGTTTTTATCGGACACGTACAGATTTTTTGTCAGTTTTTGCGCACTTTGTCGTAGATTTCGCCTTCACTTGCGAACCATTTCTGGCGATATTGCTGTTTTTGGAAGGCCATCTCCATGGCGTCTTGCGATTCTACCAGTATCGTGTAACAAACGCTTGCAATCCCGTAATCCTTTAATAGAAATCCCAAAAACCAATTCCGGGATTGAAATGACTCAAGCCTGGGATTTCGGGACTATAAGACTTTATAGAGCGTTGACCTATATAGCGCCTGTTAAATATATTGCATCGTTCTAAGTTACGTCTGCGTTGTATATTAAATATAATGACCATAAACTGACGTTGATGCTATGTCTGCACTATGTCGAATATGTTAGAAATGGAACTCTGTGATTCTTCGGACCCTGAAAGTCAAATAGGGAAATAAGTTTGTAACGGTGTAGAGAGAAAATTTTATGCAGCACTTTAGCAAAATTTAACTCTAATTCAGGAAAATTGTCAAAATAAGGGAAATATAGACAAAAGTGTTAAAAATGTTTGAAGACACCAGACATAAAGATCCAGTTTTACATAAAGTTTACGAATATTTATATTCACTAGTCCCGATAGAAGTGTAGAGTTGGAACGAGCATTTTCGGTTGCCTGATTTTGGGTTGTTTCTAAAATTCGAAATAGGCTACAGAACAATTCAGTTGTTAGAATTTCCGGTTTAAAATGTTAGTTTAATAATTTTATTCCATAACTGAATTTAAATATGAAATAAAAATAAAAATAAACATAAAAATAATAAAAATAATAAAAATAAAAATAAATAAATAAATAAAAATAATAAATATAAAAATAAAAATAGAAATAATAAAATTTAAAATAAAATAAAAAAAAATTAAAATAAAAAAAAATTAAAATAAAAAAAAATTAAATTTAAAATTAAAATTAAAATAAAAAAAAATAAAATGTAAAGAAGTTAAATCTTTATATATATAATTCTACTGAACGTGTGTTGTCACTGAACTCCTCGTAAACGGCTGCACCGATTTGAATGACTTTTTTGTATGCGTTTGGGTGACGCTCTGGATGGTTTAGATTCACAAATCAGCCCGGCAGATGGCGCTGGTATCTATTTTTTCCGAAAATTCTTTTTTATGGAACGATTTGGCTCAAATTCACACCATATAATATTTAAATAAAAAGAAAGTCGTTGACAAAATTTGGACCCGATAGGTGGCGCTGGGATGGAAAATGTAGTTTTCCCTGTATATGATCTTCATATAAAGAATATTCGAACAAGTGTAAATTTTTTGCCTGTATAAGTGTCGATTCTATAGTTTTCTGGATTGGTGAGTTGGTTAGTTAGTGGGGTGTCAGTGGGCGGGGGTCAGTGGGATGGGACAGCCGGGAAATGCCGGGTATTTCTGCTAATACTGATGTGATTAATACTGTGACGCGATATCGCAAAACAAATAGCTTTTCACAAGTTCAAAAAACCATCACAAACAAATTTATTGAAAGTGGGACAGGACAACGTCTGTCGGGTCAGCTAGTATGATATAAAAAAGTATATTCTTTTTTTTATAAAATGAAAATTATTGTACTGTAGTGGTGATTAGAAAATAGCAATAATCCTCCGTCGCTGGCCCCTGTACAAATACAAAATGAAAACGAAAGTAATTTATTGTTATTTATGTTGTTCTTATTCCTCTTCTACATGCATACATATACACTTTGTTTCGTTTGCTAACAAATGTAGGTACAATTATTATTTACTTGCTGTATTGCATTTTCTTTGTTTACATTTTATTCCAGCTTTCATTGTTAATTTTTGATTTGAGCTTTTGTGCTTAATATAAACAATATATACATTTTTCAAAAATTGTTGTTGTCTTGACCAGATACAAAGTTTATACTATTTAATTTGTTTTTTTCGTAGATAAATCTTTGTAGAATATAGGTAATTATTGGCAAGCGCAGTATTGGCCTGCTTCCTCATGCTTTGTGCATTTTGATCTGACGGCGTTTTGCATGTTTTAGCTCATTCATTGCATTAGTAGACAGTGATCGAGCAGGTTTACTCAGTGTTCAATATTTTTTAATTAAATAAAATATAATTAAATTTCCAAGACATCAGTACTATTCTCTGTAATTTGAGTTTCGGCGTAATTGAAAAGGAGTAAAGTTTACCTAAAGATTTTGAATTTGTAACTGTGGAGAAATTGTAGTTTTTATACTCGTACATGTGTATAAGGACTGTTTAGTGAGCAAACAGAAAGAGCAGCGGATGCAAAACTTAACAGCTAACATGTTTGGTGTAGTTTTCGGTTCGAATATATCTCCTGTTTTCTAAAGGTTGGTTTAAAAGGTAAGTTAATTTTTCCAGTTTCCGGTACGTCAAATAATCGAGTAGTGTTTGACGAGCGAGGTGAACAAGTGAGCTCATCCAGTCTTTTGCTTCTGCAGGGTGCGAATTATGTTCCAGGCCGATGTTTTTCAAGTATACTTCTTTAGGCGCGTTGAAGGTAAATTCATTGATTATAAAGTCTCCGGAACCGTCCTTCCTCACATACGGGGTCAACAATTCTCCGTAAGACTTTCCTCTCGAACGCGGCAAAGATGTCAGAATGATTTTTGCTAAGCACCCAAGTCTCGGATTCATATGTAAGTACTGGTATGAACATATACTTATATACCAGCAGCTTGGATGTTATGGTTAAATTCCTGGATTTAATGAGTCTATAGACTATAGTTGGCTTTGTTGGCTTTAAGCAACCGTGCACGTATTTTTGGTTCGATGCTGTTATCGGTTGCTACATAGAAATGTCATTAGATTAACGTGGATACCTCTATTGAATGGTTAACCCCACGGTCCTCTTCGGACTTTGATTAGTTATACAACGTCAACGTCAACGTCCATCATAGACTGAGTTGCCAGTATTAACTCAATGGTTAGAGCAGGACCTATCTTAAGTCACTGCCGATCTCTGGTTTTTCGACAACCGGTTGATCTATGCAACTCCACAGAGAGCACATCATCGCACCGGTAACATCAGGACGGTCTTCTGATGCACCAAAGATTTTTGGCAACATCAGCCTACCAAACTGATGTTACCATGCTAGTGTTCTACCCGCATTTGGGTAGTAAACCACAGCCACTACGTAGGCCAAAGCCAGAATAAATGGACCTCAACCAAAGGTTGGCCCAGACTCAGTTAAACCTCCGAGGAGATTAAACCTTATCTGTGGGCATCCAACCCCTGTAGTACCAACGCGACCTTGGTGAGATCTGCCATCAAGGGACTCAGCTCTTTCAGAATGAGTGCCTGGGCGATTGCAAAAGCAGACCCTGGCAGCACGTTCGTCCGGAGCCTCGTATCCTATCATTTGACACTAGGGTGTTTCAAGTCCTAGGCCGCCCGGGATAGAAACTATCCCAGGCACCAACGCAACGCTATTGTATGGTAGGAGCGCTTCATGCTTAAAAACAGCGCCCATTCTGACATTTTTTAAAGCAGCCCCCTGCCACTATAATCTACCGAGTATGACCAAGTATCAGACTTATAATAACCAGACGATTAAGTAAGATACAGCGGCCCCCTTGGGGGATCGGTTGCTACAGTTGACGCGAGATAGTTAAAGGATTGCACTACTTCAAATTCGAGCACCACTATTTTAATTGCGGGACCTTCTGCTCGCAGACGTGGCCACCATGTACTTTGTTTTGCTCTCATTTATGTGCAGCCCCAGATTTCGTGCCGCCTGCTCGATCTGGATAAAAGCTTGCTGTACAGCTCTTGCGTTTCTACCAACGATGTCAATATCGTCTGCGTAAGCTAGTATCTGAATGGACTTATAGAGAATTGTTCCTCTCGCCGTTACGTCAGAGTCTCGGATCACTTTCTCCAACGCCAGGTTGAAGAGGACGCAGGCCAGTCCATCCCTTTCTCAGAGCCCGTTATAGATGTTGAATGGTCTTGATAGTGATTCGGATATTTTTACTTGGCTTTTAACATGCCGAATTCTCTCATGGCTTTATAAAGTTCTACTCTGGCTATGCTAGCATAGGCGGCTTTATAGTCTATAAAAATATGGTGTAGTGAGTTTTGAAACTCTAGACATTTTTCCATAACCTGCCTAAGGGCGTAAATCTGATCAGTTGTGTTAATGGTAATTAATATTTTACTTTCATTGGCATGGTTTTAATTGTACAAAAAAATACAATCACGCTCGCGAATTACCACCCTAAATGCGTTTAATATTTTATTTGCGCAGGTGTGGTTTTAATTGTACATTATCGCTTATCTTTTAAATATTTTGCAATTTTTATATAACATTCATATTCTTTCTTTAGGTAACTTTTAAAGTTTACCTTTTCTGAACATTAAACGAATTCAACTTTCATAATTTGAACGCGCGCGATTTACCACCCTAAATTCGTTTGATTATCAAAAAGTTAAATTGTGCCAAATGGAATTGTGCTGGTGGAATAGGCGTAGAATCGTAATTGCCTGGGATGAAACCACACTGGTATGGACCAATGATGCCTATAGCGAATTGGGCTTTCCTGTCTTAATGAATAGAGGAGAAAATCTTATATGCGGTACTCAACAACGTTATACCCTTATAAGTGCTGCATGTTGTGATATCTGCTTTCTAATGTATTTGGCACAGAATGCCTCTTCGTCAGTCTTCTTGCATCGTTTCTTCCTCCTTGCACATACTTGCACTATTATTTCATGAGTTGCATGGTGTATTATTGGCCCTCCTAATTTGTATCGCTTCGCGCGATCAGATTAAAGAGGGTAATCTTTGTGTATATTGCGTCATACCGCGGAGTCTTTGGTAAAACTTCCGAGCCTGGTGCGGCTCTCGCTCTCTATACTGTTCTAGTCCACGGACGATATTCTTCTCCCAGCCTGCTTTCTTTAGCCGGCGAAATATTTTTTCATATCTCCTGAGCTCTTTATATTTTGATTTTACCAGTTAAAAAAACAACCCACATAAATTAAAATGTTTTATGTAAATTCCCCAATAACCAAAAGTACACTGAATTCTACTTTAAATGCTGAAAAATAAAAACACATGCGAAGCACTGCAACCCAAGAAAAAAACACCACAATCACAAAGCAAAGCAGCGCAAACAGAACACAGTCATTATAGTATGACATGATCTGATGCCGCGATGTGGGAAAACAATTTCTATTGGAGCCTCCAGAACCCGCGGCCCGATCACTCTCAAATTATTAATAGAAAGTGTTGTCATGGAAAATACACATGTGTGCAAAGTTTGAATAAAATCGGGCTTTAGAAAGTGGGTTAAAAATTCATCACAAGATTCTACCACCCAGCCAGCCAACCAGCCACGGGCACGCGATGTTAGTATAGAGAATTTAAAAATATAATCAGCTGTCAAACGCATGGAAAAGTTCATAGGTTAAAATCTAGATGGAAACATGATAAAAGATTAGGAAGACATATTTAAGTGTACTTGAATTCTCTTATAGCTCTTTGCTTATACACATTATAAGCCCGAATGCCGAAACTACGGATTAACTGCCAATTTGCTAGAGTTCTTGTAGATTTCGTTGTGAACGGTTTGCAAATGGTACGAAAGTCCACTTTTACCTGGAGCTTGTACAGGCTCAAAGCATCAATTTATCTTACCAATATATTTATATTCGGCGCGACAGACCATTGCGGTCCAAGGCCTGGCTTCTCGCAACCATTTGTGTTGAGCATGTATATTTTTGCACACAAATGGAGGGGACCTACAATTTATTGCCAGATTCGAACGGCGAATTGAGAAGCTTTCCGTGACAAGTTATTACTCTCGGACGCTTGTCAGACTTTCGCGAGAAGTGTGAATGAGGAGGAGGAACCTTAACAAAACCAAATTAGTAAATTTCCCACTTGATAACGTATACGAAAAGAATGGTACAAGAGCTTGCAACTTTATCGTTACTTGCGAGTGATGGAAACCGTACCCCCCGACGGGTAGCAAAGTTAAATTTTCTGATTAAGAAGGTTTGCAAATGTAATAAAAAATCAAACAGAGAGATTAATCATAACTTTACTCAGCCCTATTAATATTCGGGCCAACCATTAGTAGTTGTCATCGATAAAACTTCTCAGATAGAATACAGAGAAATCCAGAGCTACATGGATAACCAAACAGTCGATTTCATCTTCTAAATAATGAGTGCATAACCATATCGTTAACTTCTCAAGTGGATAGTGTAGTTACGCTTTAGGAATTTCTTAACGAACCGGTACGAGCAGGGGGGACTTTTTATTGCTTTGTTTTGTTTTCAATCACAACATTTTTGCATTACAAATAATTGTTACATAATAAACGCAATTTTAAAATTCATTTCATTTGTTTGAAATTTTCAAACTTAACTGAAAGCTAATTACAGAATTTTTGCATGCAATTAGAATTATTGCTATAGGTATTAGCGTTTTGTAAACAAACAGGTTTATATCTACATGTCTTGAAAGCATTTTACAATGTTCACTAAGAAACTGGTGCTAGTATACTCGTAGAGAGTGCGTTTTAAGTTTGAGATGTTTTTATTTCTTAAAGTTTCCTTTAACAGTAAGGTTATTTGAGATTTATGTTTTTTTAAAATTTGTTTAAATTGTTCATATTCGACTTGATTCTTATGTCGTTTTATTTTTCCTTTTAGAAATAATCTGCGCTCAAACTCAGATTTTTTTTCGGCAGATCGAACACGAAAGGTGAAATCTTTTGTTAACATTGTTTTGTTACATGTGTTGTTGTTGTAGTTAGGGAAAAGAGTGGTAAATCTCCCAAAATAAAGGGTGGGCAATCTACTGGGTTATTTTAAAATCATATGCTATGGCAACTTTTTTTTGAACTGTAACGTTTGCTGCTCTGGTTACGCTTGCTGGAGCCCAGAGTTCGTAATGTTGGGGTGGAGTTACGAATTAAAGTGGTGATATTTTTAAGGTCTTCTTTTATTTTTAAATTCGTATGACTACTTAAGATACTTAACAAATGAATATAAAATACTTATTGTATAGGCTACGTGGGGTGATTACTGGGACGGGGGTCACGATACACAAACGAGAGCGGTACGATTTGCCCTGTTCGTTTGACGATTGCGATTTTAAAACAAAGGAGTGTCCGTGTAGAACTCAGAGAGCGGTAATGGCCGAGTGAAGCAGAGTGTTCGCGTATAACACAGGGGCGGTTATAGCATCGAGACAATTGCGACCTCTTAAAAAACGGGAGTATTCGGGTAGAACACTGGGAGCGGTGATGATCAAATGAAAGCGGTGCGAATCGCGCTTTTCATTTGATCACTTGATTTGAACGAACGTTTCGGTCGCCGACAGGCTTAGTGTTGTACTCGTTTGACCGCAGAACGTATTTGGTGTTTTTGTCAAAGGGATCTTTTAAGTGAAGTTGGCGCACTTGCACTACTTTTGGGTGGTGAAGCTGAGTTACTTCCACACCCTTGATTGAGGCTTTCAGTCTCGTATCACTATTTAATTCTATAAATTTGGTGGGAATTATGCCAGTCTGACAGTCTATTGTTCATAGGGGTTTCGCCTCTTTCGCCTGGGTAATTCCCATCCACCGGCTGTTAATCTGTCCTTTTAATTATTATTATAATTATTTTTCGAACTGCAAATCATTTATTGGGGATGGAGCGGTTGGTGTATATGATAAGAAATTAATTAACTACCTTACTACCTTATATTTGCGACATCTCACATTTAATGGAAATTTAAATGTGAGCTAATTCACAAAATATATGAGATATGGATGTTGGAGTTTAATCGACGACTAAAATATTTTTGCCGAATTGGCGCTTCTTTAATAACATTTTGAGTTTAATTGAATTTTAATTCTTTATCCAAGTTAATGAAGAATAATAAATGGAAAACAACATAAATTTTATATGATTTTATTGACATGCGTTCTTTTCGATCTCAATTAGTGACTCAATACTTTATTGTAAGGGAAACTACTTATCAATTTTGGGATATGGGCAATAGGATCTGGAATTTGGAAACTAAGCCATTTCTCAAGAGATTTGTATGAAATTTGGTATGTAGGACTAAGATGCTACTTAAAGACTTGTTCCTATGGAAATTCTGAGATGTGGCCAATAGGGTCTGGAATATTAGGAACTCTCAAGCGATTTCTATGAAATTCGGTATGTAGATGCCTTTTAATTTAATGGTAATATCGGCCACTACGTCAAAGAAGTTTAACTTCGTTTAACGCGTAAAGGTTACACGTTCATCTTTTTTTCATTCTCTGAGAAATCTTTCTCTGGGGCGTTTTTTTACGCTCCGATAATTTTCGTATAAGATCTTTGTACTCTAAAAAAATATACAAAACATTTTTTGACAGCTGTAGTTGTTTGCCTCTTTAAACATGGGACATGTCGACTGCTTTGGAGCATTTAGGTGGAAAATAAAACTTTTCTGCGATACTAAAAAAAACAGCTGATATTTTTTTTATCTGACAGATCTGATCAGAGAAATAAATTATCGGGTATCTCGGAACTCGGATTTCTCCGACATAAAAAACACGGCCATAGTAAACGATTTCTGTTCGATAAAAATGGTCAAAACAAGCAAAATCTGACAGAAGACATTTTACAGTTTATCTTGGTCTATTTATGGACTCACTGCGCACTAATCAAGGTCGTGTATTATAAAATATTTGAATTTCAGCTATCTGCTGATTTGCCAAGTGTAAACATACGACATATACGCATGCATATGTGTACATGCATCCAATCTTACTCGTTGTTTCCACATCAATTATCAATAATGCTACAATAAAATTATTTAATTGTGTGGCTAAAATAACTCCGCCGAAATACACCAATCATGGCAAAAATAAAAGAACGAATTTAAAACAGGTGTAATCGTATATGAGAAATAATATTTTGTTGTTACGTTTGTTTTTTAAGGTTATGTTATTTTTATAATGTAAACACGCTCAAGGGGTTTGCACCATTATAATGCTTAGCACAGCGTGGGTGTTCGGAAATTAAGGAGAAGAAAAGGTGAGATGTCTATGTACATCATGCAAATGCGGAAACACAGAGACGGACAATTAATTCCACATAATTACTGTGCGGCTAAAGAATGAATCTCTGATTTGATTGGTACGTCCGAAGATAGGTCTAATGGTAGACACGTGAGCTCGAGTTGAGGCACGGGTATTCCGATTGGTTTGGAGGATGCATCTGGATATTTTTTTTTGAACACCGCTTATGAAAAAAGCGATAAAACAGTGACAACAGGAAACATTCCTACGATGTTCAAGCGATTCGATTGTTTCATGGACAAAGGTTGGGGGTTTTAATTACGCTTAGACGACAGAAGACAGCATTGGGTTTTAGGGGCGTTAAATTCTACTCAATTGTGTGTCCCACCTTGTTATGCTGTCAAGGTCAAGAATTTAACGACTTAACATAAGTTGTTGTTCAAGGTCCATGAATGCTTCAAGATGAAGAAGGGCGTGAAGGAAGCGCGAACTCATATGATAAGCTAGGAGTGCTGTCGTCAGCGAAAGAATAAATTGGATTAGAAGTAGCAGATGGGGTATCATTTATGAAAATGAGAAAGAGTGTCGGAGACAAACGGAGCTTTGGGGAACACCAGCGTTTATGCGGTGAACACTGAATTTGAAAACGTCCAATACGACCTGAACGGTCAGAAAGGTAGTTTGTAGTCTAAACCAGCAGGGTCAATTCCACAAGAGCTTGATTCCAGACTCTGGCAAATGCCTTGGAAATATCAAGTGCAACAACCAAATTTGTGAATAGACTGATGCCACTTTGCGGAGAGATATGCCATCATATCACCTGTAGAACGTTTCATTCGAGAACCGTACTGCTGGTCGCTAAGAATTTCCAGAGATTCAAGGTATTGCATAAGCTTACGATTGATCAGCATTTCCATGACCTTAGAAAGTATGGATGTTAGCGCAATAGCTCTGTTTGAGGAATGAGATGACAGTTCGCCTTTTTTAAGAACAGGCTGGACAAAGGCTGTTTTCATATTCCTTGGGAAGACTCCAGAAGAATAAGAGAAATGGAAAAGCCTGCGCAGAGGCAATGCCAACGTTGAAGAACACCTCTTCAAAACTATAACACACAGCAGATTTGTGAATGTTGAGATCACTTAACACTCTACGTACTTGACCAGAACGAAAGTAGATAACTACTCTTGAAAGTACAGGCGGCAACAACGCGCAATCTGGTAGCGTTATAATTACCGCGAAATGTGAAGCAAGCAGATTGGCCTTGTCTATAGAGCATTGTCATTGTGAATGAGCGTTGGAATTGGAGACGAGGCAGTATTTTAATTCGTTTCATGAATGACCTAAAATTCTCACTCCCTTTGGGATATTATAGTATTTTATGTCTCAGTTTCTTGACAAAGTCGAATTTGACTCGTCTGAGGCAGGTATTGTAAAAATTTCTAACTCGTCTAAATTTGGTTCGGTTTTCCACAGTAGGATTTCGTTTATATAACCGAAAGCATACCTCCCGGTTCCTAGAAGCCTCTTTGCAGCTTTAATCATACCAAGCATTTTCCTTCGGTTTGATACACTTAGTCCTGGATGGGATAAATTGTTTCATACCCTCCAGGGATTATGTTTGTGATCGTATCAGAAATTGCATCCCCACCACTATTGGCATTAAGTGGCCAGTCAATATTCCTAAAGAAATTGTTGAGGCCATCCCAGCTGGCTTTCTCGTATAGCGATACTTTTAGGAGTTTTCTCTTTACTGCGATTAGAAAACGAGAAATTTGCTGACACTACACAATGGTCTGAAGATCCTTGAGGTGATGATACACTGACGGTGTATTTGTTATGATGAGAGGTAAGAAACAAGTTAAGGGTATTAGCGTTAAGACTAAAAACGTCTGGAATTCGAGTGGGCTCATTCAGAACCTGAGCAAATAACTCAACATCTATTCCTTGTGGTATTGTTAAGCTTGAATGGCAAAGCCAACTAGAATTGTGTACATTAATATCGCTCACAATGACAGTTTAAGAATGTGGATCAAGTGGTAAAATTATAGTTACAGAGTCAAACAGTTCATCTAACTCACTACAAGTTGAGAGACTGTCTAAATTAGGTCTTCTGTATATAAATCAGTAGTGAATGTTATGCTTACGATATGCTTTGTTATGCTTAAGCGCCAACTATAATGGGCTGCAGTTGGCTTATTCTCACGACAAAACCTAAAGAAAACCTAGCTAATTTCTCTCATTCTTTACATAATTTACCCATAATGAACGTTAGCAACTACTTGCATTTCACACAATTTCTCTCCGTTGTCAAATTCCTGCACCGAATGTCTCACTTCACTGACACATTGCATAATCCCACCCACGTAAGTTAACGAGCATTTGACGAAACAGATCAAAATCACATTATGGTCACAGCATACGAATAGCATGTAATGAGTCGTCCACATTTGCTAAATTAATCCAACTCAAGTCCATTATAGTTGGCACTTAATAGTGTTGGTTACAAAAGTTTGCATATAAAACGCACAATCAACCCTTCCCCGGGTACAGTTTGCAAATAGAACGTCAAACCAAAACCACGTGAGAGAAATCTTAACGCTACCCTGCAAATCGAAAGAGCCATATTATTTGATGTATAAACAACGGCTTATATCCACTTGTGTTTATTATTGTTATTGATTTGTTTTTAATTGCTCCTGCTCGTAAAACAAAACGAAAGAAGGGTGTGCTAGTCATTCATTACAACAACATTTTGTTTTGTTTATATGTTTATATTATAATTTATTGTTTATATTATCTACCAGGCCAAGGTTAGAAAAACAAAAGAAATATAAACATCCATTAGGGAATAGTAGCTGGAAAATACGAGTATACGAGTATAAAATGCAAATGTGCTACTTTAGGTTCTTAGACTTTTTGCTCAATGTAATTTCTTCCAGTTTTGATGTCATTTACTAGCAACATGTTGGCGGGCATCAACATTGCAATCCAAACTAAAGGCAAAAAGATTGCTTCTGTTTACTTTTCAATTAGATCATCTTTGCTGCTCTTGTATTTTCTAAATTTCAATTTACAATTTTTACCAATGCAGCCAATAATTCACACCACCTGGCGGAATTATAATTTCCATCAATGTACTTGGTTTTTTTCCACAGTTTATTTTCTTTTCGTGAAACCACAATTCGTGCTGCTGCGTACGTGCCAAGAGGCATGTAGGATTTGTTTGTCGTGTAGATTATGTTGTTTGTGTAGTTGGTGTTGTTGTTTGTGTGGTTTTGTTTTTGTTTTTGTTTGTTACTTATATCCACCGGTCTCATTTTGTTGAGTTGTCGATTATAATCTACAACGTAGTGTCATGGCGAGCGTTATGTCGATGACTGACGGATGACAGAGATAGGTATACTCACGATATTCTCTGGTTTTCAGGGTTGTATGATATTTTTGTTGTTCGAAAGTACCTTTCATTTGTGTGGAAAAGTTTCAAAAGTATCAAATCAGTATCAGTTTGATACATAAAAAAAATGTTGTTGCTGGTATGAAATTCTGTCCATACATATGTATTTTGTATATGTTTTTGAAAATAATTACAAGTATTGCAACATGTATCATACTTTTGTACAATGGGGGAAGCAAAGCTGATCAACACATATTGTTTAATAAAAACGAATAGATACAAATACTGAAGTTATGTGTTGGACTGATATAATGATGAAGAATGAAATTTGATTTGCCGTGGTCGCATCACCACGTTACTACTAAATTAAAGTAAACTAAATAATTAAATAGAAATATCTATATATATATAAATCTCGTGTCACGGTGTTTGTCCTCCAACTGCTCCGAAACGGTTCAACCGATGGTTATGAAATTTTTTATGTATATTTGGTAGGTATGAGAATAGGTTTTAAAGTAAAAAAAAACTTTTAAGAACGACTGGACCGATTTGGCTAACTTTTATTTTATAAATTCGCCATAGACATTTAGATATATAGCTTTTCACAAGTTCACATAACGATCACAAACAAATTTATTGAAAGTTGGACAGGACAACGTCTGTCGGGTCAGCTAGTATATATATATATATATATATATATATATATATATATATTATACGGTGTCCGGTGATACAAGTGTTACTAACTTCACGCTGCGAGCGAAACATAACAACTGTTGGTCAGTTATATCGTTTCAAATTTACGGATGCATATCGATAGACGTCTTATTTGGAATATTCCAAATGGAATTCAAACGTAACAGTGTGATTGCACTGTTATTGGCTGGAAAGTCACAACCGGCTATTGTCAAACAGTTCCAGCATTTGAATGTGAATAAAATGTTTGCGTATCGGACTATCGTAAGTTACAACGGTACTGGTGGTTGCATCGTAAAATGCCATAAAGGTAGCCTTCCAAAAACAGCAACAACACCAGAAATGGTTCGCAATGTGAGGCACAAATTAAGCGAAATGCAGAACAAAGTGCAAAAGAACTGGCTAAAAATCTGCACGTGTCTGATAAGGCATCAGACGGATACTGAAAAATGAACTTCAATTGAAGCTTTTCAAGATTTAAAAAGATTTAACAAGGGTTCAAAAGCAGCTCGACTTGAAAGATGCAAATGGCTAAAAGTCCGCACGAACGTGACGATCTCGTCAACAGTACGTAAACAAACAAAATGATCGTGTTTGAGAGAGTGAGAGATAGGGAGAGATAAAGAGAGAAAACTATTTTAAAATACTTATAGCATTAAAATCAGAAAAAAATCAAAAAAATATTAGTTTTTTTAAATTTATTTCTTATTTAAAGTATTATCTGATGATGTTCGTATTCGTATAGTTCACACTATAGCGTTATGGTAACTAAAATATGAAATATAAGTTTTTGACAAGACAATCTTTAGATATCGTGCAAAAACTCTCAAAAGATGCCCAAGAGATGTCAAAAAGGTCACTCAAATACAATCAAAAGACCCTTAAAAGACCCCTCAAATATACCCACAAAAGACCCTCAGGAGACCATCAACAGACTCTCAAGAGACCCGCAAAAGACCTCCCAAAAGATTCCCAAAATACGCTCAAAAGACAATCAAAAGATTCTCAAAAGACCCCAAAAAGCCACCCCCCGAAAGTCGAAACTGTTCAAATATATATTTTCCTGGCAACTGTGAATGTGCACTGAACTGTCTTAACTCAGAAGAGAATTCTAGCTTATGCGCAATGAAACAACGAATATTGAAAAAATCAAACAATTAATATTTAATTTTAATTGAAATATAACAATTCTTCCTTATAGTTAAGTTTAATTTTATTATCCTATATCGATTTCGGAATTTAAAATTCCATCTTCAGTAGTTGATATATATATACAATTATAATAATATATCAACTACTGAATATGCAAAATGGATATAAGGAAGAATTGTTATAATTTAATTAAAATAAGATATTAATTGTTTAATTTTGTCAATATTACATAATGGAGTAAGCAGCACAAAAATTAATTGCTTATGAATTTTAAAATATTTGAAACAACGAATATCAATCGGCTCATAAAATAATTTTGTATTTGTATTTATTTATTGAATTCATATGCATTTAAAAACAAAGTGTCTTATTTATAATATTTATAATTTACAATGTAAGGTTTTGAATTGGAAATTAATTGAAAATTCGTTGTCTGTTTGTTTTGCTGTATGGATATAACGTTTTTATGTCGCCTCATCCCGCCTAATCCACTATATATATCTAAGCCATATTCACACCGTATGTTTGTTGCTCCGATAAGTTTAAGCTTTTTTTTTTGGACCCGTGTTCGGTGCCGCTGTCATCGAGGTATTTTCGAAAATTTGTGTTTATTTGTGTTTTTAATAATTTATCTCAAGCCCATTTTACAATTAGTGTTGAAGAAAGAATGTTTTTTACGCATTTTGACTTTCTTCTCTTATTTCTTTACGCCACAAACGATCGTTGTTATTCTTGTGGGAAAGCAAAGTTGCAGTGAGTTTATATAACTATAATATAATAATTATATAACTAAAAATGTCAAACAATGAAGCTTGTCACAATTTAATGTCGTTTTTTTTTTGTTTTAGAAAGCTCAGATTTTTGCTCGAAAAACCCGTACCGTACCGTAGATTGGTTTTTTACAAAAAACGAACAAACTGGCAGCCAGCGCTAGATTTAAAAAAAAACGACATTAAAGTTTGCTGTCAGAACTTAAACTTGTGTCTTCATTGCTCGAGCTCTTCTAACATTTAAGTTTTAAGTCGTAAGTCTTAAGTCTTAAGTTTTTCATTGTGAGAGCAGGGCTAATTTTTAATACATAAAATATCGTTACCTAAACTTTGTTCAGTCAAACTTCAGTTCAAAAATTAATATCGTGTTTTTTTTTTAAATCTGGCGCAGATTGATTTTTTGACTGTCAAGTGGTTCGTTTTTTCCAAAAAAAAAAAACAGTCTACGGTAGATCGGATTTCCCCTCAAACAGATCTTGATATTTTGGGAAATTTACCCCATTTACCTCATTAACTGCAACAACAACACATGCAACAGAACAATGTAAACAAAATATTCTCGGCTTTCGTGTTCGTTTTTTCGAGAAAAAATCTGAGCTCGAGCACAGATTTCTAAAACAAGAAAAAGAAATACGATATAAGTCTGTAATTTTTCGATGAAATCTGTATCGTCCGTAAAAAAAGATTTTGAAGCAAAAAAGTATCAAAAATTCGTATCAAAATTAAACGAATGCATCCCTGCACATTGTGGTGTGTGTGCTAATAAACTGCGTTGTTCTTTTGCTGTGAAATCGAATGATTTCAGTTTTCTTAATTTTATTATTCTTGTCATTCGAATCAAAACAAGTTTAGCTCTTTCAGCAATCAGATCGTAATTCTGTGCACACTATTTTAGTGAGTTATCGGTTTTGAAAAATTATTTCTACAAAATAACTTCTGGCAAAGAAATAACATATTCGTCAATTACTCTTGATATTGTTTTTAAAATGTTGAGCAGCTAGAAACACTGAAGGTTTATAAATATTTGAGGACATTAAAGAACCTCTCGTAAGTTATTTTGTACTCAAATATTGCAATCAGTGAGGAATTGTGCGATTCCATTTGCTTATCTATTAACCAAAATAATTGATCAAAGCTTTGTGTACAACAGTAAGGTAAACATTTTATTATCTTTTTCAGATTTCCAAACAGCTATCGGCTAGTCCAAAATCGAGTGTATCGCCTTTAGAAAAACGCGTCTTGCAACCAAAACAGCCAACACAACAATCACAGACCAAACCACTAGCAACGGCAGCAGCAACACCTGCAGGAGCACAGCCAATCAAAGCAGCAACTACTATAGGTGAGAAGCGTTTTCAAGCGTCATCATTAAACATCGTCTCAATATAAACATCGTCTCAATAAATTCTCACTCTTTCAGTCGTCCAAAAAACTGATTCAATCGCACCAGCGACCGCAATTGCCAGTGAGAAAAAGCCAATAAATCAAAAAGTGAGTGTCCAAAATTACAACTCTACTCTATAATATGAATGACTTTTCCAATTTGTTTCATATCCCACCCTTCCCAGGCGAGTGACTTTTCTAACGTTGGTGATTGGCCAATGCTAATCGGTGGCAAACCGGCACAAAATAACGAAACAAAACGCTCACCGAACCCTGCCTCATCGTTGTCTAAGAAACGATCAACTTCAGACGCTTTAACAAACTCGGTCAAAGCAAACTTAACTGCGATCGCAAAGAAGAATCTAATAAGACTGCGCCTGCTTCGCAATCAGCAGGCCAGAATGCTGCCAACAAACCACAAACTGCAAACGGTCAATCTTCGTCGACCGTTAGTGTTGCTGCGTCCACATCTGCCACTGCTGCAACAACAGCACACAGCACCACAGCAGTCGAAGGATCAGCAGCAACAGCAGCAGTTTCAAGCTCTTCTACTTCCACTGCGTCGGGTGGAGGCACAGCAGCAGCAAGCGCAGCGCCATCGACGTCTGTCGCTACCACAACAAATGGAGGCGGTAGCGGCGGCAGCAGCGGCGGCGGCGGTGGTGGAGTCAACAAAAAAATCCCCAAACACAAATGGCGCCCCTTGCAAATCGATGTTGCCAAGACATCCCGGACGAAACCTATTAGCCGCAATACACGTCGAGTCTTTACCCCTCGTGTCGAACGTGCAGCGTATGAGGAGCGTGGCCCAAATGACAGTAGTGA